>DWNR01001293.1:0-15548 GCA_018250455.1 Polygonus leo
AGTAACGCCGAATGTTACAGCATGTTGCCGAGATTCGAACAGATAGACATATTGGGGCTCGTTAAGAAAAACCCAATCATAGTGGAATCTCCCCATCTGATATACACGAAGCCTCCTAATGTAGTGTTGGACATAGCGAAAGAAATTCAAGCGAGGTACTTCCACGGTGAGCCTACAATGGAAGAATACATTAAGTTGTGTACGGAGAGCTACTTTATATATCCCGCGATAAAATCCGCTCAGATCCGCGCAGCTGTGGGCGGCGCACCTTTATATTTATATGAGTTCTCTTACGATAGTGATTTCAGTATAATAAAAGAGGTTAACAAGATTAATTACGAGGGAGCAGCGCACTTGGAGGATGTGACTTACATATTCAGAGTGAATTCAATATTGGAACCGAATTACAGGCCTACGAAAAATGACGAGAACATGAAAAAATGGATGTTACATTTCGTGAAGAATTTCATAAAATGCAGGTACGACACGCAATGTTTAGTACGTAATATATGATTCCCCAGTTAAAGACAGTAGGATTAAATTTCATAAAATCTTTATATAATATTTGCCACCAGTTAACTTTAATTGAGGAATAGAAATTTGAAATGCAGATAGTTTAATAATTGCTCTTTTTCATTTATTTCAGCGATCCAATTTGCAACCGCGATAGAAAGCCGGCGGACAAGAAGGAGTCGCATCCCTGGCCCCCGTTCACGAAGCACAAAATGATTTATCAGGACATCAACGCGCCCACCTACCAAACACTGGAGCTAAACAACAAACAACTAGAGATGGTGCACTTCTACGACAGCTTGGAAAATCGGATTGACTGATAGAATGTACTAAACCATTATTCATTGGCACAAGTACTTCTGGAGTGTGTACTTCAGGCACCACTCTCAACCCAAAGAGGTGTACTTCACCAACGTACTTACGGAGGACTCCAAAAATTAAGGCTCTGCATATTCGCAAAGACATATGTTATGGTTTTTAAGGGTGCTTAATTTATAATTTCTGATCTTGTGAACTGTATTTTGAGTATATACATATACTCATTGTCTCGTTGTCTTGATATTTGATATTATATGTGTGTGTGAAAGCTAGACATGAAATACATTATAGAATACTTTTATTATACTTTTATGATACTGTTTTAACTTATCGTTGCCTTAATCATAATAGAAAGGAGATTTATCTCCATATTTTTGCCATAGTATTTTTCTGATCTCTTCAAAAATAAAAAAAACATCAGAACTATTGAATTTTCTGATTTCGGATCATCTGTGTGTCAAGAATTTTCCACAAAATAGTAGTTTTGTGTTGTTAAGGTGTTTAGTGTTTAAGTGTTGTAGCTGAAGCGTGCATTACGAGTTCTGTTGAGTTGATAATTCTGCCGCAGTTATAAATAAATGTTGTGTTGATAACGGGTAGTGATTAAAACTTGAGGCCTGATATTAATATCTTGCTGTAGAGGAACGAGACGCAAAGAGCGATCGTAAGTCTTATGAAATTGAAGACATGAGTACATGTAGGTTATATCATGTTACTTATTTGCGATTTTGCATGAATGTAATTTTAAAGTTTTCACATACTTTAGTTGCAAATATTACGCATGTTTTCGTATAACGATAGTAGCTTCCCGTGGTCAATCTTAGTAAAAAATGTCAAAGTAAATGGTAACATCAAACTACATTTCATTTTATTTCATTATGTTATATTCGTATCTGGCACTTAAGTTGAATTTATTTCACTTATGAACATTTCAACCTCCCGCGTATGATATAAATTACAAAACAATGTAATAGTAAAAATAAAATGTTTAGATAATGACCTCTGTATCAATCAGTAGCAAACTATTCATATTAAACATTGAAGACCGTTCATTTCTTCAATTATCGCAATGCTCAAAGTTTTAGCCAAATGCTCGGTCAGATCCCAACTAGAAAATATTAACACCTTTAACTTTTTTGAATATTTTGTGTGTGTGTATTTTTCTGTGTGCCGTGGTACCTTCCACATGTGTGCTTACTGTAAAACTAAGTTATTTTTTGTTTTTAATTTTCGATTTGTACGTTTCGAGTGATAGTGTTGTTTATGTATAAATGGAAGAGATTTTGATTTTAGACCGTTATCCTACTGGCGACTTCCTAACGATTGTCACTCGCTTTTGCGTCGCGACGGTCGCAGAAACGCGCCGATATCGTCACGTATAAGCGACGTAGTTTCTGTGTAGACATCAGACATTCTTTCGACGACTTTTTTGTTCCGGTCTACACTAGCGTAAAAGGGCGCTCAGAGCCGATGAAACGAATGAATTATTACTCTTTATTGTACTGACTTTCGTTAAGCGTATGTATTTACCTTATAATGAATAAAATCTTTTGAATTTGAATTGGAATTAGAGGAGCGTTGCTCGGAAATCGCACGAAAATCGCTAGTAGGATAGCGGCCTTACTGACAACGATGCATTCCCCCCGATGATACCATCCATGGTACCAGTTATTTAAGGCCAGTAATAAATCAGGTCAGAAGCAGAAGAAGGATTAATATTTATTATATTTTGATATTTTAATTAAAATTAATTATTTATATTTTGATACTGATATTTTTGTGACATTTTAAAAATAATTAAACAACAGCATTTTTTGTGTAAGTTATACAATATGTATATAAGTTATAGTATAAATGACCATCTGCTTAATTAGTCACTTTAAGGCTTACGTAAGTTACGTGAAAACTTTATTTATTGCCCTATGAAAGTTTAGAAACATTTAAGATTTAAAATTCCCACCATAGACTTTAATACTAAAATGTTCTTTAGTTTAAAGTTTAGATGTGTTATACTTAAATTTATGTTTGGTTTTAAAGACTTCTAAAAGTAGTAAGGAGATAATATGTGATTGCGCTGTATGATGTTTTTATTTATTTCTTTATTTGTATTTTAAATATTTTTGGTATGACCAGAAAACATTATAATGATATAACTTCAAATGTCAAGATTTTTCTTATGATAAATTTATTCCTTTATTTTGTAATTATAATAATTATCTATGTTTTTTTTTAAATAGAGAAAGTATTGTGTACATGTGAGCTTCATAAAGTTATTATTGAGAAGATCTCTAGAGTAGTTTAAAAAATATTTTCTATTAAATACGACTCTTAAGGAATCTCCTTAATGTTTTAAGGTTTAAATTTAAAAATTAAGTTTCTCTCTAGAGCAGGTTTTTATTTTAGTTCATTAGTACAACGTGAAATTTCGTAGTTTAGTCTAACAATACCAATAACATAAAACAGTGCAAAATATTAAGTTATTCTTAAGTGATTTTGATTGTAAGAAGTACATATCGATAAACGGATACAATTACAAATCGATTTTGAAAGAAAGAATTACCATGTTTTATTTGCAGTCCACTAGTTCGCCAAACGGCCCTTACCTGGGATGTGCAAAGTGAAAGAAAAAAGCGGTTTATATTTTTTTTATCCTGATCTTAACTTAAGCTTCGATGGAAAGTTGCCTTCGCCTTTAGACATTCGAATTACATTAGTAGTCATCCCCACATACGATTGACCTAAGGTTGACCACAGATGCGTTACTACCCCTAAGGACTGACATTGATGGTTGAACTACATGAGCTCTACCACCTAGTAAATCGTCAGTTATGTATAAACTAGCTATTTAATAAACTAGCGAAAAAAAACTTACATACCTATACCTGGGTATAACTGGGATATAACTGGGTTCCCAATTATATTTTATTGAAGTTTATTTTATTTTAATGGCATTGGCATTGACATTTTATAAAATTGAACGACGATGAAAGCGTATTTTTAACACGCTTATATTAGCTTCACTTGTATGTATGTTTGTTTGTTTGTTTGTAGCTGACTCCTTTGGACTCGTTTTTGACCAACTTTTAACCGACAGATTTAATTCAACATTTGTACACTTATCGAGAATCGGTAACAATAAAGTAATTTCATTTGTGCTTTGTGCCATATTTTTCATATATAGAGCAACTCACGTTTTTTTCACAATAATACTAGTATTTTCCGTTCATTATTGTTTTCAGCTTATATAAAAAATATTTATATTTTTTTACTTTTTAGTTTGATATGCTCTAAAAGCGTGTATTTTTAGTTTTTTTTTAACTATATTTATCCTTATGATACTTCATTATTGCTAGTTTAAGATGTATGCTTTTATTTATTAACGCATGGAATTGTAAACGGGCATTTTAATCCTTCTTATGTTTAGACGTATGGGCACTGCCATCCAAGGACATCTGTCACTAGGCCCAAATTACTAGGTAGATATCATTGAGGACTAAGATGTTTGTCTCGCGTGTACAACCATTCATATCAACGGAAACACGAGATTTTTATATACTCGGTTAGTATATAAAAATCTCGTGTTTCAGCAATTAGAGTTGTTCTGCCATAAAAAGAAATAAAAAATGGGGGTTGATGGTAGTAAGGTAACAATATAATTATATAATATAAGTTGTGTATATTTTTCAACGCTGAATCATAAAAAAATAAAAACAAAAAATTGACCAAAAAATAAAAAACAATTTAGCGGTGGACCACCCTTAATATTTAAAGATATGAAAATTAGATGTGAACCGATTCAAAGACCTACCCAATGCACACAAAATTTCATTAGAATCGGTTGAGCCGTTTCGGAGGAGTCTGGTAACAAACACCACGAGAATTTTTATATATTACATGTTATGTCCCTATAAACCTAACGCATGCGAATCTGTATGAATAGTAAAAGTGAATGTTCCATTTCCACGGTTATACGATATACTTTCCATCTGTTGTCACGGAAATAGCAAATTGACTAATTAGTCGCAAAATGATTCATTTAATAGAGGAGTTGGCTTTGGTAAAACATAAAAACCGGCCAAGAGTGAGTCGATCTATAAAAATCGGTAAAAATATCATGTTTGTTGTATGGGAGACCCACTTAAATTTTTGTTTTATTCTGTTTTAGTATAATTATGTTGTTATAGCGGCAACAGAAATACAAATGAGAAAATTTCAACGGTCATGCTGTTCATGAGATACAACTTGGTGACAGACAGACGGACAGCGGAGTCTTAGTAATAGGGTCCCATTGATACGTTTGGGATACGGACCCTAAAAACGACAAGTAAAAGGACAAACATTTGAATTGTCATTCTAAATGAATTACGAAGTAATGTCTGCCATGTTGATGTTCACAATTTAATGTTTTTGGTTTACAAAGTACTTCTTCGTCGTTTTCTTCATTACTGAAGGTCGTGCCCGTTCTGGTAAGTCTCGGTGGATGTTCTGATGAGTTACTTCCACGCTACCCTGTCTTCGGCTTGCCTGAGAGCAGCTGTTACCCGAAGTACATTTTTTTGTTCAAAGTACATTTAAACGTAATTATTTTTGATACGGGTGATAAAAATTGTTTGTGACTTAATTCGTTGTCCATCCGTCCTTCTGTCACAAGGCCGTATCTCTTGAACCGTAATAGATAGATTCTTGAGGTTTTTTCAGAATATGTGTTAGTAGAGCCATAACAACAACAAGTACAGAAAATAAAAAAAAGTTATTTATTAATCTAATAATTCACAAAAATTGAATACATTGAAACCAGCTCGTGTCCTCTTTTTCTGTAAAAATGTTATTATATCGCTACAGCTGTGAAATTGGTACGTTCAGTCACTGAGTCAAGTGTAAAAGTTTCATTGGTAACATTGAATGTTCATATGTTCAGTACTTTTTCAATTAAGTGAAAATAAAGTCACTTTTTTGCAAAGATCATTCAAAATGATAAAGCTGCTTTTGATTAAAAAAGGAGGACATTCTATTTTCGTCTGTATGTATTTTTATATACATCAGACATCAATATTAAAAGATCGAATAGAAAGAATAAGCGAATTCACATCCATACATTCCGAACGCTACGGAAACAAAAAATAATTCAGATAATGCACCGGTTTCGCAGTTAGCACAATGTTTAGCGGCTCCATTCATAGTAATTGCTCAATCGGTCACTGCAAACGCTTAAATGCACAGCAGAGCTCACAATATGAAGGCACAATATACGTGAAGCATTAGAGGCGTGACAGAAAATTGAAACCAAAATTTTAATAAAACACTTATTTGGTAAAGAATTTAAGAAGGCAAAACCATAGGAACTAATAATAAATACGTAAAAACAACCAGAACACGATGATAGTAAAGTTAAAATACAGGCTGATCCAAGTACTCTTATGTATGAATCTTGTGCCATTTTCTCAGCAGCACGTGTTGAGCCTGGCCCAAGGGAGGATAAGAGGTGTTTCACAAAACGGCTATGTATCTTATGTTGGCATACCGTATGCTTCTGTTATCGGTAACATAGGACGTTTTAAGGTAAGTTTCAGCATGGCTTAGCTCTAGTAAAATATGTTAGGGTGTTTATTATAGATTGTTATATTGGTTTTATCATTGAAACCTACGCCATGTTGTAGAAGGTGACGTTAACATCCAAAAGCATCATTTGTGCAATTAATACGTTAATTTTCTCATCATATTGAATAACTCCGATAGAAATTAAATACTGTAAAATATAGGCAGTATGAGATACTTAAAAACAAATTACAGGGAGCTGGTTTAGCACCGATATGGAGCGGTATAAGAGAATCACAAGACCCACATTGTTCCTCTACTTCAGCAGTGGAAGACTGTCTACAGCTCGACGTTCACGTCCCAAATACTGGTTTCCAAATGCCTGTTCTGCTTTGGGTGAAAGGTGGGAGCGGAGACTATAACCCCGGGAAGCTGGTCGCTCAAGGAATTATTGTCGTTGTTGTTCGACACAGGTAAATAAATATTTTAAGCACATATCCATTTTAAGTGCCTAATTATGATACAGTTACCTACATTTGCCTAACTACATTTCAGGATAGGTCCTCTAGGATTTCTCTGTTCAAAAGAAGACAAAATCCCTGGAAATGCTGGAATAAAAGATGTCTTACAAGCTCTGCGATGGGTCAGAGATAACATCGTAGCGTTTAACGGTAATCCACATAAAGTGGTTTTAGGTGGGCAAGGTTTTGGTGCTGCTATGATTGAAACTCTGATGCTTTTACCATCAATCCGTGATTTATTTCATGGTGTAATACTCCAAAGTGGAAGCATTCTGTGTCCTTGGGCATTTAATTACGATGCTGAAAATCGAGCTAAAGCTCTTCGAAAAATGATAAATGGTAGTGATGATATGGTAACGTCAATATTGAAGACAGACACATCAACGCTTGAGTCTAAAGCTGAAGCAATTAACTTTTCATACATACCATTTGGAATATGTGTGGAGAAACCTTATAAAAATGAAGAAGGAATAGTTTTAGACAAGCCATTTAGCTTATTATCAAAGGGCAAGATAATAGCAGTTCCTCTGTTGATGGGCTACAACACGAATGAAGCTTATGTATTCGCGTCAATGTTAAAGATTTCAAATATTATGCCTAAAATGTTGAGAGATATGACATTTTTATTTCCCGAAGAATTTCAAAAGTTGAGTGAGAGAGAACTTATGCAAATGACGAAACAGATGAAAGATATGTACTTTAGTGATAATGTTAATATGGATTTAATACTATCATATCATAGGTAATGTAATGATTAGCTTTGATAACAGAATGTAAACTAAGTTTTACGTGTTGATCCTTAATGGACCTACTTTTTAACATTACAGAGATGCGTATTTTCTTACACATATCCATCGAAGTCTTCGTTTCCATGCAACAGTGCATCAACCAGTTTACTACTATCAATTTTCTCACTCCAGCAATATTGGAGTAGAATCTGAGTCAGGTCTAAGAAAGACCGGAGCGGCACATTCTGATGAACTGGCATACTTGTTTCCTGAAAATGATAGAGATCTTGAAGATGATGATGGAGTCGTACAAGGGCATTTAATACGACTTTGGACAAATTTTGTTAAGCATTTGTAAGTTATTATAAACTCCGCAAAATGCTTTTTTAATTACTTTATTTTGATAACAATACGATACCGTTACCGTACTTTATATCACAAAAATATTGAATGTATTTTATGCAGGAATCCAACGCCAGAAATAAATACACATATTAGATGGGAACCAACCGACTCCGATCGCCCTCGAGTTTTAGATATTAACACAGAACTGGAGATGAGAGATTTTCCATACACTGAAAATGTGCAAATGTGGGAGAACATTTACGCGAAATACTATTACACGAAAAGACCGAATGCATAAGCTAAGTGATAAAGGAATGATACACAAAAAATGTTTTGATAAGTTTAAAAATAAACAGTTTATGAAAATACGTTGTATTTAAAGCCAATATAATAACTACGAACCACAAAGTAGATTTAAGTAAGAGTTTGTAAGTTTTACAAGCATAAAAGTGTACACCAGAATCATCCAGCGGGTCTCAGGCAATAAAGCATTGGTTGACTTAATTTTGCCTGAATAAACCCACCAAGACCAAGCAAGATATTATGCAGTAAAGTGATGTTGATACGAAGTAACGCTAAATCCTAGTTATGGTCCATAAAACCCGCGCACCGGCTCCTTGGTGTAGGCGAAGGAACCATTATAATTTATCTCAGTGAGCCTCCCACACACAGATTAATCTCGTGTATTTATAGAGCGAGCTTTTCTTCTATTTAATAACCTTTTATAACAATGCGAACGTTGTTGATTTGAAAATTTACAAAATGAAATTGTTGTTTATTAATTAAGAGTTAAATTAAATTAAGAGTTCAAGTTTCAAGATTTCAAATTTATTCATACGATAAATTATGTACAGATTTAGAAAGGATTGTGTAAATCTCATAGTATAGAAAATTTTAAAGTTTAGTATCAGGATAATTTCCTTGCAATTTCATACTATTTTAGGGCTATCTAACTCTTGTATTGAATGACTATTGACTTGTCGTGGTTGGTCAAATAGTAGTCAATAATAAATTTATATTACGAAACAACCTTAATGTTTGAAATAAAGTTGATTAAGATTGAAAGTCAAGCATCTCTCATAAACAATGAAAAAACCAATTTCGGGCAGTAAACAACAACGTAACAAGTCCAGGGTGATGTATCTGTTGATAAGGGGCTTATT
Organism: Polygonus leo; assembly: GCA_018250455.1. Classification (NCBI taxonomy): domain Eukaryota; kingdom Metazoa; phylum Arthropoda; class Insecta; order Lepidoptera; family Hesperiidae; genus Polygonus; species Polygonus leo. Next base: position 9,124 of record DWNR01001293.1, read on the forward strand.
CGAGGATCGATGCGATTAATGGTCGCGAGGTAATTTTGGATTTTGGCCTGACGACGAGTTTTATGACAATGCCAACGCTATTAGGTAGTTAGCATTAATGTAATTGGTAGGACATACGCTGCTTTGTATTTCATTTTGTATCCCGATGACCCAATAACATTAACTACGACTATAGTCAACTACTAGACCCTAATACTTTGTTAGACGTTTTGTTATTAATTTAAGTCATTGTATAAGTAGTAATAATTGTCTCAGTATATAACTTGGTTAATGTTTTGGAAAATTCGCAAGAAATCTACACTGACAATGTCATACAAGGCCAAAAAATCATTTTATATTTCAAAATCCATCTTTTATGGTGTTTATATTGGACAATGTCAAAACTTATAATTACTATCTATTTTTAACCGTAGCAATAAAATATAACAAATATTACAATTAAATGTAACTCACTGCGTCCAATGTGTTTGAATGTAATATCTATTATAAATATAACTCACCATCACAAAACCCCTTCATTAAATCTACTATTTAGAGTGAAGAAACTTACCTGTAAAAAGAGAAAGACGATTAATAAATTTTAAAAAAATCACTTTATGGAAACTCCTTAGACTAGACTTAGACTATTTATAATCTACGCACCTTATCATTGCATATTATCTCATAGAATACTTGGAATTCAGGTAAGGAATATATATTTTTCCATCAAAGTATATAGGGACAAATGTAAAGTACGCACAATGCATATAAACGGAGGGCGAATAAAGTGAAAAAGCTTGTTATCGAAGCTTCGAAATGGTGATAGTATTCGATAACTGTACTTAGCGATGATAATAAATAATACCGAAGTACAGGCGAGAAGAACATATGTTTCGGTTGTTTTCAATATAGGAGATATTTCAATGAAAATATCAAGTAGTGTTACACACAGGGAGTTAAAGGAAATAAGGTTGAATACATGGAAGGCTTCAACGTGCGCCCCTCGAGAAAGACATATCAATTTATGTAACGTCGGCTTTGAAAGTTTTTAACGTTTTTTATGCACCATTTTCAAAGAACTTTTGCCAACTAGCGATCCGTAGTCAAAAGGGGACATATTGTTACGACCTACAAATTCTTGTGCATTACCAAATATTTAAGCACGAGACGACCACCTTAATCCTCACACTATGGTCGTGCTTGGATAGGATTTTCATGTCAAGTGGGATAGATTGAAAATGCCCGTGGACGTTACCGCTTACCTAACGATAATGCAGACGATATATGGCGACTGGTGTCAACCCAATATATGCATGACATCACCATAGACTCATCTGATATAGGTAAAGACGAATAGTTTTAGGTTCGCGTAGACTGTGTAAGATTAGTAACAAAGTTCCTTACTGTACGAACTTTATGAATAGTTTACATGAGTGTACTGAACAGAATCGATCGGAAACAGCTCCCGGACTGACTGTTATACGCAAACGGCACACAAACGATTACACCACGGACTGAGTAAAGTCACTTATTTCAAATCTATTGGCATTATACTAAAATACAGTAATTATTTCAAAGTACGGATGGAATGACAAAATCAAAGCTATGTGGAAAACTATACCATGGCTTATAGTTTCCCTATCTTTGACTCGAGGCGAAGTACTACTAAAGGACAACGAAGTACAAGTATCTCCAATCTATCCTGAGCCTGTGAAAAACGGTACAAGTACTATCGACAAGATTTGGGAAGGGGCACTTGAGGAGCCACCTTCAAACACGATTGACGAAAATGAGCCAGAAGAAATTGCACATGGTGAAAATGTGATATTTACAAGACGAGGACCAGTGCGGGGTTATGAATTAGATAACAGCAACATATTGCAATTTCTGGATATACCTTATGCCGCATTTGACCCGAAGTATCCTTTTCAGGTATGCATATTAACATTTAAACTTAAAAATACAAATCCAAATTTCATTACGTTTATAGTTTTACATAGCCTAAAATTTTATTCAATATCAATATAAAACATGTTTTTTTTATTTTCTATTCCACGAAGCCACCTGAATACCCAGAATCATGGGACAATGTACGTGAAATAACGGAGCACAAATCTCGCTGCCCTCAAATTGACTCTGATGATACTTATGTTGGCACTACAGACTGTTTGACATTAAGCGTATTTATGCCACGAGGAGCTAATAACGCTGATGTCCTTTTCCATATTCATGATGGGGGTTTCATTCGGGGTAGCGGCGACCCGCATACCTACGGCCCCCACTTCCTGGGAACCCATAATGTTATACTAGTTTTACCAAACTACAGATTGGGGCCGCTTGGATTTTTGTGCCTGCAAAATGACACCGCTCCTGGAAATGCAGCATTAAAGGACTTAACTATAGCACTAAACTGGACGAGAGAAAATATAGAATTGTTTGGCGGAAATCCAGAGAATATTGTCGTCAGTGGGTCGGGTACTGGAGCCGCACTATCGCAGTATTTGGTACTGTCGCCTAAATCCCAGAATTACGTATCAAAAGTAATAACAGAGAGTGGTTACGTACTTTCTCACTGGGCTATAGACAGGCATCCGGTGGAAACAGCAAATGAACTGATAAGGAGATTGAATGATTCCATAGCGGAAATTGCAAAAAGTACTAACGTCTTCGATAATTCTTCTTTGGAAAAAATTGTAATCGCCGCTAAAGGATTGATATTCAGACCTTGTGTGGAAAAAGACGGATTCTTAAATGACACTCCATGGAATTTATTACACGATCAGAAATTAAATAAATCATTCATGGTAGGTGCGGCTGATCGACCAGGGATGCACAAAGCTATGATGCATACGGAGGAAAGCGTTGCAGCACTTAATCGAGACTTTGGATTACTTCTGCCCAATGATCTGACATTTGAAGAACGTGAAGAAGAAAAGGAGACAGGAAAGAGGGTTAAGCTCCAATATTTTGGAAATAACACGATCACTTTGGAACATCGGAATGAGCTATCCCTCTGTCATTCGGATTGTTCGTACCTAAGCCCTGGCATCAGGAATGCGAGGCTGCTGGTCTCAGCCGGAAGCATAGTTTATCTGTATGAATTCTCTTTCACGAGTAATACAGAAACTAAAAACATACATGCTGCAGTTCAAGGCGATTCTTTAAATTATGTATTCCAAAGAGAGGGACATGTACACGAGGCAGGTACTGAAGAATATAAAATACAAAAAATTATGACCGATTTGTGGGTCAGTTTTATTCAAACTGGGTAAGTTTAGTGATTTTAGCATATTGTATTGCGGTGCGACAATTGATTCTTTGATTTTTGTAGTCACTGGCCCATTCTAGTATTTTATTATCATATTATTGACATTGCGAAATGACCTAATTATGTTGCAAATTACATTATCATTAGTAACAGATCAATTAATAATAATGCACTTGATATGATTCTAAAAATATAATTTGTTGCTTTATTTTGTTAGATAATAACTTAAATTCTTTAAAATTTTAATTATGCTGTTTATCAACACTATCAAGTTAAAATCTGAATACCGAGTTGTTTTGACGACAAAACGTACGAACGATAATATGTAATCATTTTATTTCATTCAAGCTGATTTACAAAAATACTATTCTATCTTAGAATGTACAAACGTAAAGTAGGCTATTATCAACAGAATTTCTTTTGGCTATACGATTAGTGTATATCTTCAATTTCTATTTCATGCATCAAGGAATGGATCCTTCCACTTGCTTACAAGTCCTTTTGGCAAGGGCTATGATTTCCGAACTTAATAAAAGTTGAAACTTGCTCAATTCTATGCTTTTACGAGGCAAGCATAACAATTTTTTGGTTGCATTCCATTAAAATCCTAAATTTATAAAAAACGTTTATAAATTATAAGTAATTTTATATTCAATTGGACAGGTCCCCAAAATCAGAAGGTATCGAATGGAACGAATTCAAGAAAACAAACGAGTCAGAAGAAGTTTGGCTGTCCATTGGCTCGAGCCCAGAAGTGAAGAGTGGTTTTCATTTAGATCGCTTGAGTCTTTGGACCGAGATATACAACGAGCACTTTATAGAGCATAGCTTTGCCAACCAAACGAAGCCTTGCATCGTGTCTACTTGCCTTGTTCTTCTGATAGGCTTTCTGAAGAACATGCGCTACTGATGAACATGACGTGACATGTCAGATGACGTGACGGATGACGTCACGACAACTGCCCTTTACCGATCGATTTGCTTAAAATTGTTTTTAGTCACTTTCTTATCATATTTGCACAAGCCATGTACTTAGCCTAAGTAAATTATTGTAAGTGATATACGAAAAATAAATATATAGCAAGTGATAATTCTGTTTATGTTTAATTCTATCTGCATAACCCTTCCATGGTTCCGTGCTATTATATTTTGGCAATATGAGAATTCTCGATAAACATATGCGATGTTTGGATTAGTTACCGTATTGTTATGATAACGTATCCAGTTGCGATATACCATGGACCGTATAAAATGTATACAGTCATAATGTAACGCCGAAAGTAGTAGTCAAATAGAGTATTGAACATTATATCGAACAAAATAAAATATGTATATGTATTTTAATCAAATCAACGTGATAATTCAGTCAATAGGTTTGTATATCAATTTTATTTTTTAATATTCCTTAAAAATATTTAATATTAATGAGTTCTATGCTCTACCTCAACGTTTGTAATTTTTTATTGTAATATGACGTCAAACGTTTGTTCGAAATCTTAAGATTTAAATTTAACTTTGTCTTAGGTACTTTTAAAGCCGTATTATTTTAAATTTTTAAAAATTCTGAAAATCTATGCAATGTCCTATTCATAAATGACGTTGATCCCTACGGTCGTGTCACTCGCACGGTTATTCAGACACTAAAAAATTTTGGCGGGAATACCAATACCACGATATCAAGAATTTCACATTCGATACACATTTATCCTCTATTATTTTATACGCTCTATGACATTAACACATACCAACCGTTATTGCACGACCATGACGTTATTCCACTTCTCTAGTGTACCGATGTACCATGTAATATGAAATCAATCACTCGAAGGATATTAAGTGAAGTTCATGCTTACCACTGTCAAGAACATAGAAGAGCACTGGTGATGGCACACCTAGCTTATTAGGTCGTGAAGAAGGTTGTGAAGAAATTCTACACTTGTAGCTTGTACGTTAGCTCTTGGAGAGTACTAGGCAACCATGAGTGTGAAGATGGTGTTGCACCTGTTGATCGTGAGCGGGGTGGCCGGCCGCACCCCGCGAGCCCCACTGGCGCGGCACCGCGACGTGGTGACGACACAGGGCACGGCGCGAGGGTACTTCGCCCCCCGCCCGCCGCACTACGCCTACCTCGGCCTCCCCTACGCCCGCCCGCCCACACACGCCAGGTTTAAGGTCAGCTTCGTTTGTTGGCAAGCAAATCTGAGGCCGTTAGATCGTTTCGCAGATTAGCGCCGTCAACCACACGATGCTTTGTTTTTTCACTTTTTGTTTCTTGGACGGGTTTGTGCAAAATAATTGAATATTCTTATAAAGGCAAGATAGAATAGATATTTTCTAGACACGTATGTATCTCAGACTGCTTCTTAAGTGCTATGTGGTAAGATTGCGGTCAAACGAAAGTAAAAAATCCCGGATTTACCTTGAAACTAACACTCCTGTAGATGTATTCCTTAAAAAATACAGTATAAGTACCTGTATACTTCTAGCGAAGAAATACAATTAGAAAGGGGAACAGTGTTTGACAATATGGCATCACTGATTCGATTTAAAATATCATTTTATTTACAATAGCAAAGTTAAGTAGTGGATTCATTCGAATTATGCAAACTATCATGTCGATAAAAGGAAAATCTCACGGAATAAGGCATTAAGTTTAGTCCTTGAAACTGATATTAGAGATGAGGAGGGATAGATAGATTGCAATTAGTCTTCTCGGTATTCGTATAATATTACTCGACAATTACAAGCGTCGCGTGACATCGGCTGAATGATAAGGATATGAACACACGGAGCGACTTCTACCTGCAGCGGTGTAGTAGTGACTCGGTTGTTTTATTTTAAAAGTCTAGTCTGCTATTTTGTACGGATAAGGCCGCAATCCTACGTACGTTTTCGTGCCTCTGATGTCTGCACAGCGACAAGGTCGGAGGTCGAAGGAACGCTTTTGCTTGGAAATCGCCAGTGCGACAGAGAACTAAGTAGCCGCGTTTTTGGAAGACACGCATAACCTAGGTGACGAGAGATCGTTATACGTTCAGTTACAATTATACTATTGTCAGCACCTAGTTATTACGCGCCACCTGCCTGTGGAAGATACTAAAATTTTAAATTGAATTTCGTATCGTATTCGATCAACTGTTACCTTTTATGACACATATATATATATATATATATATAT
>DWNR01001294.1:0-15546 GCA_018250455.1 Polygonus leo
TTCACGGAGGATTATGAGGGTGGCGGTGGTACCTCCCCGGTCGAACTACATGAATTCTACCACCTGGCGAATTTATTCATATTTAATAAATTCGCATATTAATTTAATTTATTAATATTTATTTAGATATTTTTGAGATTCAGATTCAGATATTTTGCTTGGCGTGGCATCAAGGCGACCTGTGGCGTGGTCATGCCAACAGTCTCACCCGCTCCACTAGAAATATCTAATTGAAATATGGCGTATATTACATTTCGTGCCGTGCAACGGTGGCAGTGACCAGTCGCCATCAGATGGACTGCATACCCGTTACAACTTATATAGGTACTATTATTTGCCAGGTGGTAGAATTCATGTAGTTCGACCGGGGATGTACCACCGCCACCCTCATAATCCTCCGTGAAGCAATTATTGTATTTCGGTTTGGAGAGGCGTGATTGCCGGTATACTTATACACGAGGTGAATATCTTATTCCTCAAGGGTAAACTCAATCTCAAGGATCAAACTTAGGTATGACTCAAACGTACTTGAGGATGATTACTGTTGCCCATGCGCGGCAGTGGCCACTTACCACCAGATGGACTACATGCACTTTTGCTACCTTTACACAATAAAAAAAAACTATTAAGACCACGTAGCAGTTGTTTATTAAGTTACGTTTCGGTGGAAAATGTGTGGTCACTATAGCTTGATTCATAATTAGGTGTCCAAAATGTAAACAAAGAAATGTCATTGTCAAAATATAATTACAGATGTGCTAAACATTTTGTTTTTTACATTATTTGCATTTTTGTACAAAATTCCGTAAAATTACAGCTACGATACGTCAAAAAGGTAACACGAAAAATGTTTCGAATCCCGATTGTGTTACCATTATCAAATTTAAATTTCTACCATAAATCTTGTCTTTTATTATTATTAGTGTATGAAACGATATTAAGTCAAAATATGTATTGCAAAATTTAAATTAATCTTAATGTATTTAATTTATTATTTTAATATAGTCTCATTAGATTTTTATTCTCAAAAATAGGAATGTACCATTAGTAACCTATTTTATTACTAGGTCAAGCCCTTTGTTTACATTTTGGACGCCTAATTATGAATCAGACTATAGTAAGACATATAATAGTTCCACATCAGTGGAGTGGTCAAAGTAGCAATGATGATACAGTCGTGTTCCTCTCATAATGTTTAATACGTGCAAGGATAATTAGATACTCGGTTCCAAGTATCTAATTATAAAACTGTACACGACTACGCATTATACTTTAGCCTTCTTTACATATTATAGATTACGGCGTTTGATAATTGTCGAGTCGCCTCTAGTGCGTAGTACGTAATCCTTCAATGGTCAAATGATTAATTTCTACTTAATGTAAGAGATGTGGCTACAAAAAGACTCCTATTGCAACGGGAAATTCAAAATTACCCATTCTACAAACCTTCTACAAAACAAATTCGAATTAAATATTCCCATAACGTAAAGAGCTATTTAAATTACGTATAAATCTTTATATATATAAGGCAAAACTGATTAACTGACTGACACATCAACGCACAGCCGAAACTACTGTACCTTGAAAACTGAAACTTGAAAAGTGAGCACTAAGAAAGGATTTTTCGAAATTGTACCCCCCAGGGGTTTTCGACTTCTATGGGACGAAGTCGCTGGCAAAAGCTAGTAAAAGCTAGTAATATTATTTTAGTTTTATAAAATGGTCTTAATTTATACAAGACTATTCAATTGGTGTCCTATTGTAACCACGTTTCCCTTTGTAATGTCTGTAGTAGCTAAAAGAACAGAGCTGTATTCAACAATGTTACATAATCAACGCTAAACTACAATTTGTTCTTGTTAAACGTTTTGACTAGCATACACCGAGGAATCGGCATATTACTTGTCTATTAGTGACGTCAGTTCTTACAAACATATGGTAATTACTAGAGATGCGCCGAATAGTGGTTTCACCGAATACCGAATACTATTAAGTTAAACTTTACCGAACCGGATATTCGGCCGAATTATTCGGTTTACCATTTCATTACTTTGCCGTGTAAACAGGTTTTAACTTGTACCTATGCTACGTGTATTAGCTTTGTTCAACAAATTCTTCGTAGGATTTCTTTGAATTATAATACAACAAAAATCTTACATAAGATAGTTTTGTCTTCTAGCTCTATCCCGTGTCGTGTAGCCAAGAAAATAGAAATACGCAAACCGAATATATGCGGCACCAAAACCGAATAATTCGGCCGAATACAAATACTGAAAAAGATGCCGAATACGCCGAATACTGAATACCAAACGAATAATCGGTGCATCTCTAGTAATTACCGTTTCGTAATACTACTCTCTAAAACTCCACTCATGATATTTTAAAATAGATATCTATTATATATTTTAAAGCAAATATCCAATAAATATCTTTTACTCAAAAGGTCCGTAAACATCTTATATAAGTAGACATTAAGTATAGTAACTACAGTGTATACATAAATGACTTATTTTTCTTAACTATATTATTAATGTGTTGCTCCAGGCACATAAAATCTTAATTAATTTGCTTATTATGCATACCTATATAAAGACAATAAAGTATAAAGTTATATTTACTAAAATGACATTAAAACAATTATGCTTTATCTTTGCTACTAATAAAATAAAATGATTACTTAGTATCCATAAAATAGGGCAATTAGTAATAATTATTATCAGAACATAAACGTTAAACTCTACGAAGTTTTGTTTACATATGATGCTGTTATGTCTCAAAATAAAATGGATATATGCTACATAAATCTGTTCATAAGTTTGCAAACTGCGAAATACAACTAAGAAATACTACAATACTTCATTTTTCTGTTAGTTTAAATCAATACACGATTTTTATGCATCTGCTATAAATAATAACAGTAGCATTAAATCAATGCCATTGGAAAATTGAATTAAAACGGAATAAGAAAAATACCTACCGATATGAATTGTCAACTATTTGCAAGTAGATTACTTTTCGCACACATTTACTCATTGAGAAGATAAAAGAATAAATATTAGCTGATAACGAACTAACTTTGTAACTTTCCATTATTATGTTACAAATGTTTTGTTTGTACATATATAAAAAATGATAAAGTTAAGTCCAAAATAATATACATAATATTTTTTTAACCGAGATAGTAAAAAAATGTTCTAAATATTGTTCTGTACCTTACAACTACTTGATACCTTTATTGCCTCTATGTTTATTTTTTGGCAAAAGAAAGTAAGGCGACTTTAGTTTGCCGTCACTTAAAATTATCTACTAATTTATGTATGTTACATAACATAAATTATCAGACAATATGAAAAGAAATCTGACTTAAATGTCACTTTAAAAACTAAATTAACAATCGCCACATGGGCTATATATCCTTTGCGTCATTAATTTTAAATTTATTTATTTTATTTCAAGTACTATAAACAGTAACAATAGTCTTTAATAACATAGTCTAAAATTCAACATTAATATAATAAAATTAATTAAAATTATACTACTTTGCACATACCTCAAGCTCTAAAATGTTCTATTGTCGTTTGATTTCCACGGCATGGATAGATATTTGTGGGTCCTCGATTATTTTCTTATTTTGCACCAATCGTAACTCCATACTCTGAACAGGGATTTTCCCCACAGGTTGTTTAGCTGAAAACAAGCAGTCATCAATTCAAATCAATGATCAAGATATTCCATGACTTTGGTACTAAAAATGTGTATCAATACAGTGTATCTATACTTGTACCTATGTTGTATTCAAACACACGTCTATATTATATGAAAGGCAAAACTGATGAACTGACTGACATATCAACGTACAGCCGAAGCTACTGTACCTAGAAACTTTAATTTTGTTCTGTAACAAAAAGAAACCCCTGTGGGTTCCTTTCATGATCTAAGCGAGCACTAAGATAGGATTTTTCGAAATTCAACCCCCAAGGGGATTTCGATTTCTACGCGGACGAAGTCGCGAGCAAAAGCTAGTAATGTATAATTTTCCTGCTGTTTTTTCTTTGAAAATTGGTTTTTCAGTTTACTTTTCACGATCACGAGTGATGTCACTGACATTGCAACAAAATATAACTAACTTCCATTAACATAAATTTATGTTTTTCAGTTTACACAAATACACATTAAATTTACAAGATCGACGAAATAACTATGACCTACATTCGGACATAAAATACCTACATTTTATTTCAGTAAACGATGTGTGAGAAAACTTCTCATTTTCATTTATATTTTAGCCGGGTTAAGAACCCGAAATATTTTACTCAAGACCGACAAAGAAAATAAATACCATACAGGAGTCAAAAAAGATCTTATTAGATTTTAAGCTTACTACGTACCAATTACCATTATAACGACATTCATATCATCTTATAGCAATAAAAATAGAAAATGGTAAGATAACATAAGACTTATCACATAATGCTAGTAGTATCTTATCACTATTATTAACCTCATTTAACCGACAAATAATGAGAGCAATTTCGAAGCATTCTTGGTAGCGTATGTGTTTGTGTGTTTATGTCAATGTGTGTGTATGAATAGTCAATACGTTTATTGACTAAACGTGACGAATGAAGTATTGACTGCATGAGCCGTCAAAAACTTAGAACACTGTTTAAACTTATTAAACGCAGATTCGCCACGTCAATACCAGAAATAATTCATTTCATGGTAATTTTTACACCAAATTATGCTTTAGAAATGGGACGTTGAAATTTATCTTTTCAAAACCCAAGTATGTGTAAACGTTAGTAACCTTGCAAAGGTTACTAACAGACTGAATAGTTACATAATTAGTTTGACAGTATAGAGGAAAACACTCATTGACATGCTATTAAGTGCATAGAAGGGGACGACGTTATTTTACGACGTCAGGTCAGGTTTCGAATTATAAATAATAATATTTCAATATTCCCACCAACACAATTATTACGGGTCCGGCGGACAGCGAAGTCTTCATTATAGGCTCCCATTGGCAACTATTGGAATCGGAACCCTAAAAAGTCAAATAAAAATACTACTACTACTAATTTGCGTACCTCTTGCAACATTGTAAGTATTGAGAACGATGCCCTGCATCGTCGCTATCGTCTTCTCTAGCGTCAGCTTCAAATCCCCCTCCGTTTTCCACCACCACGCCAGAAAGAGTGACGCGAAGAGGTCACCGGTGCCAGTGAATTGAGCATCCACCTTCGGAATTTCTATCTTGTAGCACGTTTCTGAAAAAATATGTATTTTAATCGAATGAAGATGGTAAACGAGCTAACAGTCTACCTGATTGTTACTGCCGGCTATGGACACTTGTAATCAACCCCAAGTATTAAAGTCTTAGGTTAACCACAGATGCGTTGGTATCTGAGAATTAAGATAATCGCAACGTGTGTAAGTATACTAAATGGTACCGGCCTTTGACACCGAAAAACAAGATGCTTCACGGAGGATTATGAGGGTGGCATATTAAGGGTGCTATTGTTAATGTAATGTAATTTTGGAGCCTATTCAACGCATAGAAACAAACCAATAAATCTATCCTCTGTATTATATTAGTGTAGATGTGTAGATGACAAAATTTCACAACAAATTTAAATCCCTATACATGACAAAGCAACTATATTTTATCAATTTGTTAAGAGCTTTAACAAATAAAGAACCAATAGATAACATATCAAAGAATTATGATTATCATCTGAATGAGTCTTGCATCATTTATGTCAATACTACTCTGTATCTCTACTTGACTGCTTTATATGACCTACTTATTATAATTTATAACATTCCCCATTTCATGTTAAATAGTAAGCAATCATATATGTCCCATATATTTTTAAACTTGTTTATATAAAATTGTTATTAAAAAAAGGCGGCAATTTAACTAGTACTTAAACATTCTTAAAGTTAAAAATCATCTCACACTTGGGCTCATTTAAGAATTTATATATATTTTTCTAAAATCTTCCCGTAGAACTAATTTAACTGTTTTCAAAAACTACTACTGGGAAGTATTATAAGTAATTATTTATCATATTACCTGAAATATTAAGCGACAACATGTATTAGACATAGCTTACCTTTGTTACTTGCAAGTCCCATCATCATTTGGTCATCTCCCAAATCTGTACTAGACAGTACTACTATTTTAACTCCTTTGTTGTGAAGTGCTTCAATGACTTTTAAGGCACCATCAAGGTCCTTCATAGGAATACCAGTCATAAGTTCCGCTTCAAACTGGTTAGGAGTGAGAATATCTGCCAGTGGAACTACCACATCTCTGTATGCTGGGAGGATTTCTTCAGGAACATACATTTGTCCATTGTCACCCATTACAGGATCGCAAACTGTGTATAACATATTTTTAGTAAATTTTGTTAATCTTTAGCATCCTTACAGTTTTAAATATTTTAACAATGTTAGGTTTCTGATCCTTTCTGATTTTTTTTTTGTGTAAAGGTAGCATGAGCGATACGAGCATGCAGTCCACCTGATGGTAAGTGGCCACTGCCGCCCATGGACATCAGTAATCATCCTCAAATACGATTGAGTCATACCCAAGTTTGATCACAGATGCGTCGCTACCCCTGAGGACGATGTTCACTTCGCGTTTAAGTATAGCCGGCAATCACGCCTGTCCATACCGAAATACAATAAATTGTTTCACGGAGGATTATGAGGGTGAGGATGGTACCTCCTCGGTCGAACTACATGACTTCTACCACCTGCTAATTATTACAAAAAGATGATTATGTCTATATTTTCTCTGTTGATATATAAAATCATTAAACAGTCAACAACTAGATGCAAGAGCTTGTGTTAAATTGTAGTACGAGTCAAAGAAAAAAATATTTTTAATGGATAAAATTTTATTAACCTGTCGTGTTTTTTATTTGAAATTTAAAAAATTGTGTAGAAAAATCTTCCAAGACTCAAAAACAATAACTCTAATTACAAATATATCTCACCATAAATCAAGTTAGGATTTTTCAGTCGTAACTTTTTGATAATCTGTGCTATTTGCTTCAGTGAATCTGGAGATCTCGAGTAGCCAGTCAAGAAATGGGTGTAGTAGTCTACATCATTGAGGATAAGGCCTTCAATAAGTTCTTCCAGCTCATCATTTTGTAGAATATTCCCTTTTAAGTGCTTGTATCCGGTATGTGTGGAAAACTGCACAGTATTTATCGCATCAACCTCGAAACCCAGCACCTATAGAAAAAAAATGTTAGATATATAAAAAATTATGTTATGTGAAGATTTAAACTTAAAAAAAATATAAGATATAATATTAGATAAGAAAACTTAATTTGAATTTTTAATATAAATAATTAGTTACAAAAATATAAATATATTATTAGTACAAATAGTTTTAAAATTATTAATATTATTCAAAATTTCATTTTTTAATTCATTATTTAAATCTCAAATCTCATGACTTTAGGCGAATTATACTGTTAAGAGTTCAAAATATACTTTTAGGCTATTGATGGTTAAAATAATAAGTGCAATATTTAAATAAGATTGAAAACTTACTTGTAGCGGGAAAACTGCACTCTTATTCCCAACATATCCATGAACAACATGACTCTGGATCGATAACACTCTGGGTTCCGAGTTTGAAGTCATGGTGAGATTTATTTATTTGTATTTTCAGAATACTTATTTTATTTGTCAGTGGGTTCAATAGTAACTTATGTAACTCTCAATTATTATTATAAATTTATGTTATGAAACACTCAAAGGGAAATTGTTAGAACCTTTCACGGCGTCAATTAGAAGTTAAATTAGCTATTATAACACAATTTGCCAAATTAATTGAATTTTGCAACTTGGTTTTTTAATAATATTGCTTACTTATACACAAATATGCCGTTTGTTTATATGGATATTTAGTTTATTTAACTATTCACTTGTTTAGCTTACTACACAAAGTAAAGAACTAATAGATCAGCAACTTTAATAGCATAAATAATATTTGCACACTTGCAATACGACCCTTCCTCGAGTCGACCACTGACTTTTGACACAGATAACTATATATTTTGAAGTTGGTTTCAAAACCAATTATTGACGTGACCCCTATTGTCACTGTCAGTGCCGTCTCGACCGTCAAAAATGAGAAAATTAGGGTTGCCCGCTAATATATGAGGATTCGTGGCAATAAATAATTACATACTATTATTATATGAAAAAAAATATACCAGTTTTAGCCCGCGGCTTCGTATACACGGCACGATATTTTTGTCTTGATGTCGTTAATATTTTCCATGTTGACATTGAGAATAATAATAGAAATGGCGGCTTTTATACTAAAGTGCAAGAGGAAGAGAAATTATAATGACTTTCGTAAAGAGAGAGGAATTTCACTCGGTCTGACTTGTTTACTAAGAGAAGTGCGTTCAGAAATCAATATTCAGTACTTTCTTAATCGATTGATTCATTTTTATTAGATTTATAAGCTATTTATATAAATTATATGTATTTATAATAGAATATAACAAAAATTAGCTTTGACGAGTAATTTTGATATACTATTTGGCTGTAAATGTATCAATTCTAAAGTACTTGGTATCGAAAAACAAAGTAAGTATCGAGTAAGTATTACGTATTTATTCGTATCGTTTATACTAGGAGCTATTTATATATCTTAGTTATAATAGTTTTAAATCATCAACAACTTTACTTATACAGATTTTATTATAAAAGAGAGATATTTTAAACAAATAATATTTTGAACTAGGTACTATTAGGATGGTAGTAAATACTTACTCTTAGGTATTGCAAGTTCTAATCGTGTTTAGTAAAACACAATAACTATGTAGAATACAATTGATATTCTAAAAATCAACAAATAATCTAATAATTACACAATGAAATTTTAAATACAAATGCCAGAGTAGAACAAATACCACTTAAAAAATTGTATTAGCCTAGAGGTTACTTAAATATAATATAATATTTGAGTAACCTTAAAGTTAACAAGAAAATAATCACAACAGAAAAATAATGATCTTATAGTTTTTTATTTATGACTATTTTTTATATATCTCTTAGCATAAAATATATCTAAAATTTATTACTATTGGCTACTAGTGGGCTGTTCCTGTGTGCTCTCATAAGCTCTTTCTAATGTATCTGTTATAATTTTCATATCATTTTCAATGCTCCGAGCCCAGTTCTCGACATCTCCTATTTCTTTTAATGCACTACTGAAGTTCTCCACTAAAGCCAGCCATTGTTGTGTCTGCTTAGCAAAATTAATCGCTCCTTGATGTAAAAGTTTTGCCTCTGCATCCAACTTCTTTTGGTTCAAATAAGCTTGTGCCACCCTGAAACAGCGAAATGATACACATTATAATTCTGGTTCACCACCTACTTAACCTAAGGCTGGTCAGCATGAAGAAGGTGACATGCAGCTCCCCCGCTGCACTATGCTGCGCGAACTACTTCACTCCATTTGTTTCTTAATTTGAATTAATTGAAATTGAATTTGAACTAATAATATTAAGCTGAAGAGTTTATTTGTTAGTTACTGGTACAAATTGAAAAAAAAAATGAGTTGAAAAGTCCATTTATTGAGGAAGGCTATATAACATCACACTACTACCAATAGGAGCAGGGTATCAACAAAAGATGTTGCGAGAACAGGGAAAATTTGACCCGCTCTCTCTTACATGACGCAAAGTTGAACAGGTCAGCTGGTAACAAATATAAGTCTATGTTTTTTAAATTATTTTAGTATTAAAATACATACCCTACATTAAGGTGATCCACAAGAGCTTGAGTTAAATCATTTGCAGCTGTTATACATTCTTTACGCTTTTGTTCTGAAAAATATAAAAAAGCAAAATAAACTTTAAATATACCACAAAAGTTAATACTTATTAAAATATTTATATATAAAAATCTCATGTCATAATGTATGTATTGGGACAAGCTCCAAAACTACTGAGTTGATTTTAATGAAATTTTCTATTTATGTGTAACTCAGTCCTTGTTCTTAAGACAAAGTTTAGTTTAAATAGCGATTTAAACAATTTTTAGTGGAATGTTACAAGCAGGGCAGCGGGTCCGGACCGGGTCAGCTATTAATTATTATATTAACTTTCTAGTACAGTATTATGTCCAGTGAGTTTTTACAAACACACTTTAAAAGATACTATAGTGAGGAACAACAGATTAATATTTTATCATAAACACATTTAAAATTTAACTGTTCATTGAAACACTACTAGTGCAATCACTGTGAAACATTAAATATAAATATATTTGGTTTAAAACACAGAAATAGAAGGATATAAAAATAATTATCTATAAACGCAATTTTATCCAGAAAATTACGTACCTTGTGTAATTCTCTTTGCAGCTTGTTTAGCTTGATGTTCTTTGATGAGAGACGATAACATTTTATATCAAGTGCTGAAACTTATGTGTACCTATAAATTTTTAAGTTTGTCAACCACCAACTTTTCTTGTAAATAGAATATTTTCATAATTCTTCTTGTTTAGTTTAGTTCTGCTAATCTTTTGACATAATAATATTGATTACGTACGTCATATACGTCAATGCCAACTTGCCAAAGTATTTTTTCTTTGTTTTGGCGTCGCGTGATTTGCACATAGCCTTTAGTCTGCCAAGGTTGCAAAAGGCTGCGATGTGTGACACTTATATTCTGTGCAATGCAATTAACATACTGCTATTATTTTCATTTAATTAGACATTTCCTTCACTAGAGGCGTCGTCAAGAAAAGTTAGCTTTAAGAGAGGGCATGTCTAACAGAACAGAAATATCTATAGCTTGAAAAACCTATTTGTATATCTACATTACACATTATACAATATCAGGTGCGGGCTATAACAGACCGGGAGTGCTGAACAGTGCAGAACCAGCGTGTGTTCAGCTGTTAATCCGAGGAATATAGCTAGGGTCACTTATAACACTCGTGATTATAAAACTTAGTGAATACATTGAAAATTAAAAATGTTATTTTTAAGTTGGTAGTTCATTGAACGTTAGCAGTACATATTCGAAGCCACATCCATGGAGTTCATCTCGTATTGAAGCTTATCTACGTGATATGAAATTTATCAAATGGAATTTCTATCTCAGCTTCTTACAAGCAAAAGCAGTGTATGAGTAATCTCTTTACAGCTTTGCCTTATTTTGCCTAATTTTTGAAGCAGGGTAGGCCTTAATTGGCCCTTATTTGCATTACCTAATTATGGAAAAAATGGTGATAAAAGATGACTACAACGAGGAGTGAACTTCCACGTATACCCGAAGCGCTATGATATGAGGTTCTTCAAAGTAAATGCTAATAGATTTTTCCTTTAAGGTTGGCGATGTGTTGGCGGCTCTTCTCGTATTTTAAGTATCTGTAGACTATTATGACCATTTTCCATCTTTTCCATGGCTCATCTGCCTTATCGCTAGATTCACAGTCCTTTTTATTAGATAAATAATTATTGTATTAATGCTTAAAATTTAGCATCTGTTATATTATCATTAATTACAGTTAGATACTAAACAATTGAGTTCCAGTGGATATTTTTTCTATTCTGATATCTATTGAACCTTGGTCTCTGGCAAGCACATAATTGCATTGCATTAATTATACGTTGCTAATGGAAGAGGTTGGTATCGATTTTCGCTTACCGTTTACTGCGATGCCAGCTGCGACATTGGAAAAAGATTTCCAACCTTGTCCGCTCGCAATGCTCCGATTTAGGGACTTATTTAATTTCGCTGAAGACTGATTTTAAATTTGGTTACCAAAAGCAAGTCTGCTGGGTTAGCACTTGTGTTCGTCACCAATAAAGTCTTTTCATATACATTCTAATAGTTAGCTTATATTATGTTTTTATTATCTTCTGGTTTTATTATTTTGTGCTCTCAGTATCATATTATGTCGTAGGTAGGTACTGTTAACATTTTAACTAATCTTTTTTTTCACCTAATGGGTTAAAAATGATAATAACTGGTGATATATCAAAATTTATTGAAATTACTTATTAAACTAAATAAAATAATACAAAATACAACCCAACTACACTATTTAATACTAATGCTTATACTCTACCATTCCAGTCTTCATGATAACCGTTCGTAAATTAATTTCAAAAAGACAATTTGTATATATGAATATTTCGAAAAATTATATGTCATAAAGAGATCTTCTATAATATAATTTTATAGCAATTAGCTTCGAGATCCACTTTAGTTACGGGAATTTTAAGCTTCTTTTCTTTCATCATGGTTTATGACGGCATACTTTGCTTTCATTTTTTCGGTGAATTCTGGGTCATCCCATCCCCAAAGTTGATGTGTCCCGTCGCCTGTTCTCTGTGCCCGTTGCTTTATGATATCAGGTGATACAGATTTAAGATCGTACGCTTGCCCAATCTGAAAGATAAATGAATTTTAGAATTGAAGTGACCTTATAAAATAAAATATAGATGCATCATTAAATCAGGTATCGTTGATAACCATAACCGAGAGGCAAAATACTGAGTTCACCTTAAAATATAGCAAAGTTGATGGAATGCATTATAAAGCACTTTGGAATAGTGTGCTTTCTAAACATCTGTATGTCATATAAATTAATGCTAGTATCGCCAGTGGTCGAAATTCGACTAATAATTATTTGTACCTATTTGTGTAAAATTTTAATTAAATCACACGGACTGACCAAGAAAACTCGAAAATACCTCTCAAAATAATATAGTGTACCTATTATCTTGTTTGAAATTCGCTTAAGAGCTATCACCATTAATGAAATGTGTCGTTAGATAAATTAAATGTTTTGGTACTTAATAGGTAGTAGTTTAATAACCGAGTCCATTAGTTAAAAATTATATATTTATGTAACAGGACGATAAATAGTGAATTAGACATCACCTTCATATTATTATTTTACTAGAGAAATGACCGCACGTTACAATTCAATCTATGTATCAATTATCATTATTGAACTCTTGAAGTAAAAAAAATATCGCTTTCACGTTAACAAACAGAACTGTAGATTGTTGCATTTGATATAATATACGACTTAACTTTTATGTACATAAACCTAAAATTTCATACAAATACTTATGATGGGAAAGTATTATACTCCTGGTACAATAAAACCATAAGTAGTACACCATACTTACTTATAAAAACGGCATACATTGTAATATTCAAGGATAGATAGTAAAAAGCATGAATATTCATCCACACTGGAACTTACCCAAGCCATCGCATCTATGAACATTATTGTGGGTGTGAGCATGTTGTAAAGGGGGAGTTCAGTGGCGCGGTAGTCCCACGGGAACGTGTGGTGGTAGTTGTGGAAGCCTTCCACGCAGATCATCCACACGCCAATGTTCTCGCGGGGGTTCAATGACCTGGGTGTAATTTATTTTTATGTATTGATCTATAGGTATAATGTAATTTGTGTAATGTGCGATATGTTGGTATATAGGAAGTTGTATTTGGTAGAAACGTTGTTGTGAATGGATCAAATGATGTGTTTGTTTCTAGGGTTCCATACGCTAATGGCGCTAAAGCGACAACGAAGCCTTAGTAATAACTAAGTCTTTGCTGTTTGTTTGTTCGAATGTCATAGGCATATATTTCATGAACTTTAGACACTAATTTTTTCACAGGATATGTGGTGCTGTGGCCATTACACCAACGAATACTATAAATAAAAAAGTTAAAAATATGAGTGGGTACAAGACCCATACAAGATTGACAACTGGCATTTTTTTACAGAATATGTATTACCATAGCGACTATGGTAATACATATTGAAGATTGATAATATCGATAAATGAAGCTGCAAATACCTAAAGAAAATAAAAAAGTAAAAAGTAAAAGGTGGTTCCTATACAATACACTGGTATTTTCAGTGTGTTTTCAGCATAAAATGTAAAACTATCAACTTTAATATTATTAAAAATATATTTTTTAACAATGCCATTTGACAGATACGGATCTCTTCATATATGAGTCCGACGTACATTTGGCTGTTTTTTACTTATTTAAGCACTTTACCTACGTTACTTATACATACGTATGTCACTTCATGAAATTAATTTATTTTACCCAGTTATAGGGTCATTAACATCAATTAACTATTAATTTTGACAAGAAAACTGGGGACTGGGTACACTTACCTACACACAAGACGTGATCCTTTAAGGATTCCTTATATCCCTGGGATGTACGGTAATAAAAGCCCTATTGAATGTTCTATAAATTATGTTTTGTCTAGACATAATATAATAAATATGTAACATAATATAATATTTATGCCAATGATATGACGTACAAAGTAGGTAGAATGACTGCCGGAAAATTAAGATAAACAAATTAATTGGGACAATCTTTTGCCTTGTCTCAATGAATGTGACGACTGCCAACCTTAGAGCTTTATTTTAAAACCAATTTTAAATTTCTGTTTAATTTAATGTACAGAATGAGGCTATTATTTTCTCCTATAAGCTCTCAGATAACAATGGCGTGAAAACACAAAGGACCATTTAGTAACGTAAGGCAATATAATTTAGGTTGTAAAATATTTAGACCATTAACCCCGAACGTAATGTATGCAATTAGAACTTTGACGACTGCATCTAGTCCACGTCTATTATTCCATTCTACAATTATAAATAATTATAATTTGATGCAGTTGATTAAATGGTGCGTTAAGACTTGTCACACAACAAACAACAATACGATGTAATCTAAAGAAAACTATTCAATTTACGAATAATTAAACATTTGCATTTGCATTTTATAAAAATTTAAGTAAATTTTTTATATTAGTTACCCTAGTATAGAAAGCACTTTTTTAAGGTTACCTATACAAGGGGTAATAATATTTTTGTTTAGTTGTTGATTAAAGCAAAATTAAACATATATCAATATTACTTAATTAAATGCAGGGATTGCAAAAACCTTTATCGGAACAGGTGTTACCTTGTCCCTAAAATGGTAAATTGTATTATCCTTTAATAGATGACCAAAAAATAAGGTCACCGAGCAAAATTATTTCATGTTTTTCTTTATCTCTCTATTACATCAAACAAGATTATTTCCTCATTTCGGGATAGTCCATACGTCTATATTAAATCTATAACTACAGTCAAGCCCAAATAAATGTGCCTTTGCTTCACCATTGATACCTGTCAGAGTACTTACGTCACTGGGTATTTGTCAATAGACATGTGTGTAGCAACACTAAAATCTTTAATTTCCTGCAGAAATGCCAGAAGTACAAGGCATAGTTAGCTACCCAATGGTGAAACAAGTCCTTTCCACTTACATGCAATTAGCCTAAATTCTAATTACAAGAATTGATGAATGACATTTGATTGTATAATTAAAGTATTTAATTATCATTGGCAAGATACTTGGTTCTACAAGAATAAATATAGTTTAAAAAAACTAAAAAACACGCTTTTAGAGCATATCAAACTAAAAAGTAGAAAAATAATTTTTAATATAAGCTGATAAC
>DWNR01001295.1:0-15545 GCA_018250455.1 Polygonus leo
CAAAATTTGGTTAAAATCGGTAAAGCCTTTTCGGAGGAGTACGAAGACAAACATTGTGACACGAGAATTTTATATATAAGATTGCCGCTATTATAACATGTACTAAAAGTAAAAAAAAAGAAAAATGAAACTATTTTACTGTGTAAAATCTACAATGTAGTACAACGCCATCGAATTTTTCATTTAATATTTCGATTTAAACTATTCTAGTTCTGCACTTGACTGATCATTAGGGTTCCATACCCAAAGTAACAGAAACCTTTTACTAAGACTTTAATTTTATTACTTGACTGTCCGTCCATCTGTCAGTCAAAGTTGTATGGTATAAACTTTAATAGGCACACAATTGTATGTATTATTATAGTCATAATAACAAATACTTAAAATGAAAAAAATATCTATACATTCTATACCATCCATTTGGCTCCCCCAAGTAATCTGTGCCGTATTTATTTAAAAATGTTTAAGGTTCAATAATATTTGACTGACTCGATATTCCTTTCCTTCCAGCACGAGCAAGAGAAGTACTCGAGCAAGTTCAGCGAGTGCGCGCGCGCGCTGTGCCAGGCGTTGTTGGCGAAGAGCGCGTCCGCGCGGCTCGGCGGCGCGCACGGCAAGCGCGGCGCCGCACGGGTCGGTTTAACGCCTAAGGCTTGTTACACATGTCGCGGTTTTTAAACGCATTTACTATTATTATTCTCGATCGCAGCGAATGCAATAAAACTATTCAATGAGTTCATAAAGTAATTTTTACAGTAAATAATTATCACTGTAAAAAAATGGGGTTTTGTGAACGGTAACCACAGGTCGCGGGTCGAAGGACCATGTAAAACTGTGGGGGTTTGTGTGTGGTTTAAACCTCTATCCCTTTTTATAGATTCAATGGCTCTACGAGATACACTTGTGGCTTGGTTCATGTACTGAAAATATGGTTGATGGAGCCATATCTTACTGGCTACGGCCTTGTTCTTCCAAAAAATAACTTTAAAACTGATTCCTTAATTAAACAACTCCTAGAATTTTATTAAAATACTCATATAGTCAATAGTCATCTGAATCTAGATGAAACTTAGTTAATTTAAGTATACTTTGTATTTGCAGGTGAAAGCGCATAGATTTTTCGCGCGACTCAACTGGGCGCGCCTCGAGGCCGGAATGGTCAAAGCACCATTTGTACCTGATGTGAGTTACTATCACAATTTATGTAGAATATTGTACCTATATTTTTTATTCACAATATTTTGAATAGAAAATAGAGTAATATTATTTATTTAATCGTGTTAGCTACCATAACAATAAATAACATTTTATTCACTTTTACAAAAGTATATTGCGTGTAATATTGCACGGTGACATGAAACTCTTTATGTCCAGTCTGAATCGCATTTGACAGTTTTTTTAACTTGTAATTAATTTAGAAATGTGTAGTGATAAAGATTGCACCATAATATGTTATCTTTGTGGACAAATTTGAATCGTATTTGACCATTGTTTTTTTAATTTGTAACTTACATGATTACTTCAATGATTTAAACACCTTTTATAAAGTTGATAACTAAAATGATTACTTTATCGGTTCTGACCACTTTTCAGCCGCATGCGGTATACGCAAAAGACGTTCTAGACATAGAACAGTTCTCCACGGTGAAGGGCGTGAACCTGGACGCGGCGGACGACACGTTCTACGGCAAGTTCAACACCGGCTCCGTGTCCATACCGTGGCAGGCCGAGATGATCGAGACTGGCTGCTTCACTGAGCTCAATGTGTTCGCACGAGGTGGGTTGTGTTTGTAGCAAAGTGTTTACTGAGACGTGTTGGACATGGAACAGTTCTCTACGGTGAAGGGCTAAAGAAGCACAAGTATACATCGCATAATACTTGTGCAATTTCTTACAGGTTCATCATGTTGTACAGCTGCATAATGTAGTAGTTTCAAATATAACGTCACTAAATGCTGGAATAACTTGCGTCCGCCTTACACAACCCTTATACCAGGCAGTAACAGATAATAACCTGTTATGGAGTAAGTCTAGTATAAGGTCTTATGTATGTTACATAATTATTGTAACATTATGAAAAATTACGTGTAAAAGTTTTTATCATTTAAAGTTTTGATACACTTTGTATGTGCAGGCGAGGACGGTCGCGAGGCGCGCACGGCGGACCTGCAGCTGGCGCCGCCGCCCGCGCCGCGCGACGACGACGCGGGCTGCTTCGTGTTCGCGCGCCGGGTGAGTGGTGGGGTGTGGTGGTGGTGTGGTGGTGGTGGTGTAGTGTTGTACACGGGCGAGGACGCACGGCGGACCTGCAGCTGGTGAACACTGTGGAAACCGCAAGAGTTGGCAAACCCATTCAAACCCCGACGAACAAGTTTTAATTTGTAATTACTTCTCAGCAAATAATTACAAATTAAAGTTTTAATTTGTAATTACTTGCTGAGGCTCGTTAAACATGTGGATGAACTATAACATTATAACGAAATTTAGCTACAATGTTGTAATAAAATAATATACGTAATAAGCACACCTGTAGAGTTTCCTTCTTTAGAGAACTTTCAAAAGCTCCACATGTTTGGCGCTAGCCACAAACTAAAAGCCTTTTACAAAACTTAAGTATCTTTTAAAGATAAACATGGGTGACATCAAAAATATTCGATCTTTAAATTTAAGGTACATTCTCTTTTATAAGTAAGTATTGATGAACGTTTCTCTTTCCAGATGCTGTGCCCTCAGAAGAAGGTCCCGGCGCGGCTGAGGCCTGTCCCGGTCCCGGAGCACCTCCTCCAGCCCTCCTCGCCTCCGCCACAACCTTCCAGCTGACCACCACCGCTCACCACCCACCACCCACCGACGCACACTGCCACTACCACGGACACAGAAGGCAACGTCGCATTAGATGACGGATAAACAGTCTGCCGCTCGATACGCAGATGCCAACCCGTAACGTCTCTAGATGACAAGTGAGTAAATGCTATTTACTGCCACTCGAAGCGTGGATGCCGACCGTACCGTGGTTTTAGATGACACCCAAACAATTTTCTACATTTCAAAGTGAAGATGCCGACCTGTAACGTTATTATAAATGACAAGTAAATGCCTCAGCCTCGCTATAGAACAGACCTAAGTATAATTCACTGAGAAAAGATAGCTAAACGTTGTTAAAAAGAACAGGTGACTGCGATTCAAAATAAGGACAATGCTATGGAATACGCCAGCACTAATTGCAGATGCAGGTAGCCAGAATTTGTGAATGTGAATAATATGTGTAAAATAATATTTGAAAGAGGAATGAAAACAAGAAAACATTTAATCATGGCATCCAAATATTTAACCTATCATCTGAACAATTACAACATTAATTAAAATCATTTCAGATATGCCAGATGTCAATAAAACAGTTGAGAAATCTCACTTCTTAAATTACTATATGCCGTGTCGTAACAAGTCTTTTAAAACGCTCGTAATGAAACAAAATAAAAAGCTTTTGTAGCAAAAAATACGAAATCGAAATCTTTCAAATCAGTGTATGTAATGGAGATAACAAACAAAACAAACAAAAAAGATATTTAACAAAATTAATTTTTATTGCGCTTATGATTGAGGGGCTGGCGAACAAAACGGCTTAAACATTCGGAGGTTTTTCTCGCCAAATATTTTTATACCTTTCATTTAAGAGCCTAAATATGAAATAATATGATGTATTTTTAATCGACATTAAACGCGAAATACGTCGACAATACGTCAGTATTCACATTAATTTAAAATCACATGCGGTAAAGAACTCATACATTTTTTTTGTATTTAATTTTAATATTTAATAGAATTTCTCGCGAATAACCGTTTTGGTTTGCCAGCTCCTAAATTATACAGGTAAAATTATTCAGATTTACGTGTCAATTTATTTCAATTGAGCTCGGAAAAAGTCGCATTACGATAATGAGTGTATTTAACGATTTAAGTGTATGCTTAAACAGATTAACTGATAATATGTCAATACATATGCATAACCACATAAAACCGAAGTCAATAACCGAAGTCTAATAATAATAAATTATAACGTGTATATTAAGATCCTACCGCTTGATTTCTATGCTCATTTGTTTTTTAATTGAATCATTAAAAAACTTCATCAACACCAATCTATGAACATTTTTTTGATTAAATACAACTCAATATTGAAAGGCAACCTAGCAAAAAGATTCGCATAAAAAACTTATGAGCGTATAAGTCAAGTGGTGTGATCTTAATCAACTAAGTTGCAATATTTCATACGTAAATTATAATGTACCTAATTAAGAATATGAATTACGTTAAATATTTAAGACGGGGCCGCATGAGACAGTCCTAGACAAAATGGCTGTCCTTTTGTTGCCCGATTTCGTCAGAAGGAGGGTGATGTTTTTTTTACAATTTTCCCAATAAATACAATACAATATTTCTAATGAATACAATTACAATACTCGTATTCGAGAGATCATACAGTTGATGGAACGGGCACCGTTAGAGTAGGTATAGTATCTGAATTACCTTTAAGAAAGAATTAAAAATAAAAGTGTTGGGTACATCCAAGTAGATGTAGCAATCGTCTTGAAGGAGTTGGGGATAAATGCAAGAGGAATAAAGAAATTAATAATTAACAAATATACAAATGTGTTTTCGAAGTTATTCTTCTTTAGACTAAAGTTAGGGGAAAGTGAGTCAACTTGTATTGCTTGCACTACGAAAACTGGTTTAATTACACTTGATGCATATGAAATAATCACGTGAAGTATGTAGAAATACAACTCTAGTGTATCAAAGATCAATCGAGACAAAGTTCGTTTTTCCCATTATACTTGATCCCGATCTTGATCAATCACCCTGCATACATACAAATATCAACATAAGCTTGTAATTTTTTTTGTTAATGTAACTTGAATATTTTATACTTTTATTATTTACTAGCTGTACCCTGCGCGCGTTGCGACGCCATCAACTAAAATACTGTCGAAAATTGGTCGTACCACCTCAGAAACCTTTGTTGGCTCATGCACAACAACTTTGCTAAAGATCGTCACATGATCAAGTGCATAGTTTGCGATTCTATAAAGGACATACAGACAAACATTCATTTTTATATATTCAGATTATAAATGTTTCTAAGTCATGACTTTATTGTTACTCACCTTAAAGAAGTTTAACTTTTATAACACATGCGCACCTAATGTAACGTAGTCACCGTCACCTGGGCATTTACAAATGTCACGTACAAATGTTTTGTCATGCATGGTAAAGGTTCACTTTGATAGCTGCAAAACTACATGCCATTCATATAAGGTTAAAAATATTAGCCATAATCAAGATAATCTTAAAAAAATATTACTTTGTTTTTATGGAGTTTCCGTTTCGGCCGAAACTGCAGTGGAATCAAAAAATAGCCTACGGGCGGTAAATGTGCAAATCCGCCGCTGGGTGTATAGGATATCATGAGAGTACGAAGGGAAAGTTTAAAATACTATTTATGATGTAAATGGATGTACCCTTTGCGTTGGTTAAGGCAATTTTGATACATTTTTCAACAATTTTGTATTGCTTTGAATTACGTAGCGACCGCGTTGCATTTTATACGTATTTTGGAAAATCGTACTGATATACGTTTTTTTATAAATGTTTTTCTCTCTTTTGACAAATGTTTTCAGGGTGCATTTTAATTATTATTATCTACATGTTTATTTGTAATTTTGTCATCTTTTCTCAAATACCAATTTTATTTTCGTTTTTTTTTTTTCATTATTATTTATCAGTTCTGTTAATACTAGGTAACATAATTTTAAAGACTTGTATGTATGGAAATTAATTACACTAAAGTCAAAATTAAATTAAAAAAAAAATAACTGTAAAAGCACAAAACTACTACCAAGCGTTGTGAAAATTAAAAAAAAAAATTAGACATTAAACAAAAAAACGGTTAGGAATATAGTTGATGCTAGATGATAATTTATTGAATGGGGAGGGTGGAGGTAAGAGTAATTTTGAAAAAATATACGTACGTAAAAGTAGGTAGTGGTGGGATGGCGTTATATTGTATGGTTAAGAGTTTTAGGCAAGATAGGCATCGCTTAAGGTAAGTCCACACTGCGGATCTGCGGTAGCGTTTTATTTTAAGAATACAATGTGAAAACGCTATGATAATTAAATGAGAATTGGACGATTATTTCAATAAAAAAAACGTATTACAGGATTATATTAAGATTTCAGTTGTCGTGAGTGTCACATTCATACAAATTTAATTATATGAATAGGTAATTGAATACAGAATGTAATCATAGAAATAACGTCAAAGAAGTAAAAGCAACATTTAAAGTTAATATATCCGGAATAGAGTGTCGGAAGCCGAACACATAAATACAAATAGAATATTCATAAAGATTGTTCAAGTATATTCATAATGATACTTTATATATACAATACTAAATGTTTAATGTTTATCCAATGATTACTACTTCATATTGTAAAACGCTTTCGCAAAACCGCAGTGTGGAAACGCTATAATGGAGTTGATCAATACATTATTTTATATGGAGTTAAGGAATAAAGAGTACTATTGAATGGATGATGAATGAAATGTTCTATTTATACGAAGGCCCTAAGAGTCATGGCAATGTTACAACTTCAACATAATTTTAAAAGGATTATTCTCACTTAGGCTCAATTTCGTCACCTTTGTTGATGACATTTCGTAAAGATCTTTCGCTGACTCCCAAGGCGTTACGTCATTCAAGACGCCATGACAGTTATGACTTTTCGCGGTAATATTAAAATTAAATGAAATACTAGCAAAGGTTTGGGTAAAATGATTTGGCTTAATCATGAATTATGGTTCATTATGAGCAGTTTTCAAAATTATTTCACTTGCCTATCGTATTATTAAATGATGTCATCAACTTCATTATGTATATCGATATTTACTTTATATCGATATTTGTTTTGATTTATTTTTCTTTTTAACCGATGTAATGAATTATTCGGGGTAAAAGACTCGTTGAATTATTAATCTATTTTCTATTAGCGCCACAATAAAGGATACGGTAAAACGAATTTTTTGATCTTGTCGTATACCCAGACTATCTAAACCAGAGGTTCCCAAAGTGTGCGTCACGGCGCCCTGTTACACCGTAATGAGTAGAGGGGCCCCTTGCGGCCTTCTCTGGAAACTAAACTTGGCCTGAGTTTTACATTTTATGAACATCTTCCTAGCATCATTGTATTTTGGATAACTAGAGGGCGCCGTAACATAATATTAACTTGTAAATCCGCCACGAACTGATAAAGTTTGGTCACATAAATAACGATCTCTACGACGTTCATAAGATTACAAAAGTTCAAAACATTTTTTATATCGAATATTCACGTCCTCTCGAGCATCGTTTCACCCATTTAGAGCAGTCGCCCTCATAACACTTAGAAAGGATTTGTCTTATAACAGACAGACTGATACTTTCCTTCTCACCTATGGAATAGTTTGTGATAGACGCGTTGCTACCTCCTAAGGACTAAGGTGTTTGCCTCGTGTGTAAGTATAGCAGAATACACATATGCATTTGTAGCATTATAAGTAAGCAAGTAAAAGAGGGAAGGTTTTAAAGTTTAATAATTTGATTATTTAATTATTATTTTACTTTGAAAAATGTCCCATATCGATTTTATTATTTATCGACTGATTCCTAACGTACGTAATATTTATTTTACTGTCAGACGAAGCCCAAATATGCGAACAACAACAATAGAACAAATTTTGCATTTTTTATTTATTATAACTATATTTTTAGCCCCCGACGGAATATGTAACATTTTTATATATTAACAATATTTTTTTCTTATTTTCATATTTTTTTTCGGATTTTGTTATGATGCTACTATATCCCACTGCTGGGCTGAATCATACAGAAAGTCACGGAATTAATACGTTTTAAACCCCATAAAAATACAGTATAAGATGTACCTCAATTTTATAAATAGTTATTACAATATTTTCTAAATATATTAGTTTACATGAAAACTGCAAGGGTGTTGATATTATTATTTATACATTAATATACACAGAAAATATTATTGAATTTATTAAAGTAATAGTAAACGATTTTAATTTAGTGTCTGTGTGGTGTGATAGATGGATGGTTTCTGAAAAAAATTGATTGGACAAATAAATAGACTTTACAATTATTTTTTCTTTTATATTTTTTGCGAATTTTTGAAAGGATTTTTTCATGCAAATGTGTATTCCAAGTAATCCAAAAGATTTGGAAAATAAAAAAATGGAATATTATGATTTTTTTAAGACGGGTTTTCATGTCCATGTTTCATATTCATCTCGGATTTTCATCATGTTGGTTGTGTGTGATAGTGTTTGAGTCAATTGTACGGAAAATGTTGCTTGGTGGTGGATGTATGGAGCAGTGATTCATTTCGTGAGGTTTAAGAGTTTATTTCATTGACTTTTGGAAAATATATCATTGAAAAACGATTTTGATGACTGCTAATTTTGTGTTTTAAATTAGCAACATAGAAATAAGAGAGATGCACTAGGCAAACCTGATTTGCCTTTTTTGACTTTTGTATTTCTTAAGAGATTACAATAGACATATAAATAGATAAATTCACGCATAGTATCTATGAAAAAACCCTAACAACTTAAAAAGAAAAACCTTTTTTTTAAATTTTGTTAATATTTTAAAATTTACGTATAATTTACAAAGATGACAGATTTATTTTTCTAAATGAGTAAGCTCTAAAGTCTTTAAAAATATATTTAATATTAAAAAAAAATAAAAGCTTGTTGCATGAAATGTCGTCGTGAAAATTTGAATTGGTGGTTTAGGGTTGATAAGGTTATAGGGCCTTGTATGACCGCGGGCGAGTGTAAGATAAGCTATATTAGTGGTAGGTGGAGCTGTCGATGTCTTTGGTCATTTGCGACAACAGAGGCGTTTTTGATGCATAAAACTCTTATTTACATCTTTTTTGAAAAGACAATGCCAGAGCGCTCTGGAAAAATACGTTACTACAGTTTGATGAAGTACGGTCGCTAAAATTATTTGACATAAACATCGTATAAACGCGCTTTACTGTTTACCATTTTGCCAAATTTTGAAAGGCAAAAACAAATATCAGTTACTACTACAGTAACATTACAAGTGCGCCATACAAACATAAGTACAGTTCGGAGTGTTACATTTATTTTAGCCTAGGTCTCATTTGTCAAATGCCTAAAGTATGTACGATGAGGAACATCGTTCCAAAAATATTAAAATTTCATCAAACTGTTATGTCAAGAGTAAGACATACTTACAATATCGCATATAGTCTCATCGCAAGCGGTCAAACAAGCGATTAATTGAATAATGAGTATTTGATATTATAAAACAATTGACGATTAAATAAATGAAATATTAATTGAGTTTTTGTATGACTCTAGTTTGAATGCAAATAAAGAGTACATTATTTGGGATAGCGGATATATATGATATGATAGCGGTTGTTAGGATAGCGGATTTTAAGATAGCGGATGCGATAAGCGTGTAAGTACAGTAATACCTCAAACTTACGCGATAGGTGGGACTGAGTGAAAACCGCGTAAGTCGAATTGCCGTAAGTCGGGGTATAAATTATTCGTATGTAAATACAAATAAACTACTTATAATTGGGATCGGAAACTAAAGAAAACCACATTTCAGCAAAAAAAAAAAACTAAAACTACATACACACGAACACGAGAAAACAATGTACGCATACACAGAAGACGCTCGCGTCGCGTGGCTACAAAGTGTCGTGACAACTTTTCGTGTGATTTTTTTCCGTCTAGCCTCATTCGCAACGCGCGATAAGGAACTTCGTTCCAATAATACATACTCTTGTTTTAAAGAATTTGGAGAGGAGTGAGTACTCCAGTTGTATTGCGCACTAACAAAAGGCAAATCAATGACATTTTAAAACCGCGTAACTCCGGATTCGCGTAAGTCGGGGTAGCGTAAGTCGAGGTATTACTGTACTGACATGCAGTACAATCGAGCAATAATGGTGAATCGAGGTAAAGAAAATGCTCTTAATATTTGTAATTGTAGTTTTGTCTATTGTAAAATATATTTTCTTGTTCGAGGTGGTAAGGTACAGAGGCGGCGCGAATCGATAAGGGTATCCGAAATTACGTGTGGAAATAATTTTGTTTACTTGAAATTATTTTTTCAGTGCTCAATAAGTTTATTAGTTTTTTTTTCGCAGGGGCATTGTAAAATTATGTTTTAAATCTAATGTAAGCTGAACATAATTTTATCGGTTTAGATTTTTTCTGTCTTCAAATATGTATGAATTTTTTGCTCTATGGGTACACCTTTACGGGTGGGTTTTTTAAAGTTATCAGTCATCCCTGTGTTTAGTCATATCCATTAAAAACATGGACATAAATAAAGAAGTTTTCAAACCAAGCAATCACATTAGAAGATATTCTTTTATAATAACAATAATACATAGTAATTATATCAAATAAATATTAAATGATAATTTATGATTGAAATATTATGTTGTCGAAACATTGAACTTTCTGTATTAAAATAATACAAATGGTGCTGTTTTATACAAATTCTCTCAATTATCATAAGTAGAAATATAAATAAATTCGTTTTCAATCAGAAATTATCCTTTAAAGCTTATTACCATAACGTCATAAGTATAAAATTTCATAAAAAAATCATATCTTAAGATTTAAGGTGCATATAAAATATATTGTTTTATTTTTATTTTATTTAAGTTGTAAAGCTCTCCTCTGTATCTTATAGAAAGCATAAGACACTGTATAATATGGTATATTACAACAATTATACAATATTATACAGTGTATAACACAATAAATGATGTAAAAACATCATTTAATCTCAATTTGCACAAAATCGATGATATTTCGACGTCATCATGTATATTGCCAGTAACAGTTGGATTTATTCCATATTGTACTAGATGTAAGTATTGAATAATGCATTTTGATGTGTACCTCTACATTGATATACAAATTAACCTATTTATATACTCAATGCGATAGAAAAATGATTAAAAAAGAAAGTTTTTGTACCTTTAAATAAAAAATGTAGCAAATTAACGCCGGGCAGTTGAATAAACGAGTAAGTCTGGTTTAAAGTCGATTTCACTTTGTATTCTGAAGGCTTCGTAGAAGTTCGCAATACAAAGTATGATAATAAGTATAGGATTTGTATATCAATGGTACTTTTATTGTATTTTTGAATTACCAGCGGTCCTCGGTAAAGCCGTCGGTGCAATGTTTCTTATATTAGGATAGTCGTGTTATAAAATGTTTTGGGACGATTTTGTATACAGATTTGCATATGCTTTTGAACTGAAATTTGTATTGTTTTCATAAAAAACAAAGTTATTTTTCAGTTAATAACAATACTTTACATTTATTGATTAGTTTAAATACAAAAAGGAAAGTTCTTATATATTTAACTATTATTTTATAATTGACTTAGTTCAAGCATAAGATTTTTGTATACAAAGTCGTCCTTTCTCCGCTGAACATGTTTCGTTATTCGCACAAGTTGAAACAGGTCTGTTGTCTCGCTCGCACGCCCAGCAAACTGAGTCCATTCCGAAATCAAGCCTCCATAGTGATTAGTATTTTTGTATATTAACATATATGTATAATGTATAGTTATAAATAAAATTGGTTATAACTTACTTATGACGTTTTGCCGTGCAGGCGGGATGGGACACAGCTGAAGAGTTCCTACTCGATGTGAAGACTTTCGAGTCAATTTTGGTGGATTTTGGAAGTTATTTTTATGTTTCAAATTTTCGAGAATATGACTTACATGTTTTGTTGTGTGAACTTTTATTTATATTACTGCTCTACCTAATTTTAATATTTAGTTGTTATTTTATATAGATTTTTATAGGGTTGTTGCGTATACATAATAACGATGATTCTATAATAATACGATATGAACTATTATTGGACAATTAAAATCACTGATTATACTATTAATGCAAGTGTATTATTATAATTTAAATCCAAATAATGGAATAAAAAGTAGAAATTTATAAAAATAACTTCCAAAAAAATCCTCCAATTATCCATAAGCGAATAGGCTTATTTGAATGTCTGGGAGCTCGTTTTGTACAGGGGTTTAAGTCAGAGCAAGATAGACAAATGCACGTCACCGAATTTTTGTATGATTGTATGAATTTTTGTATTACGTATAGATTTATTGCTTTGTACAACGTGTAAGATTTCTTATAAATAAATTATACACAGTATAAAAAGATTATAAATTACATAAATATATTATATTACTTGGTTCCATTAAAGTGGAGTTGCTAATAGAGTTGAAGGAAGTTGTCAAACGCTTTTAATTGGATTTACTTTTATTCGTTCTTCGTTTGGATTGATACGACAAAAAAAATTGCATATAACACTTTTTATTTAGTTCTAAGAAGATTTTATAATCTACTCTCGCACAACAAATATTAATCCTATAACTGCCTGTTATTTTCATTTTTCTTTCATATTTTTCTGTTCTCTTATAACCATTTACATTTTACTATAGTCTATAATGATTATTGGCTAGTGGCCTATTTTAAAAGCAATTTACTCCTTTTAAAAGCCATACAACATCCACTCTTGTATATTAAAAATAACTCTGAAATAATTAAAAAAAATATAACAGTTGAAACTGCAAATAAAGTCTTACACGTTGTACAAAGCTCCATACCTGTATCATACTCATTGATGCATTTTCGACTAAGTGTATTGAGATATTAATTTGTATTTATATTGTAAGGTAAGAGAAGCCTGGCGTTGTATATATACCTGCTTGCCAATGCCGAGCTATTTCGAACCTTGCGTCGAGGAGTTAGAGTAGGATTTGCATTAGCAAGCCGGTCGAGGTAGTGTTAGGTGGTGAAAACCTAGCTTTCTTGATACTGTTAGTCGTTATTGCAGTATTTTGATGCAAATATTATTATTTAATATGCGTATTCGTAATAAATTGACTCCGATATAGAATGATTGTTTTATTTCGATTTTATACACCAAATGAACGGGTTGGGTTTGTTATACATGTTGTCGTCACTCGTAATTGTACTGGCACTTACAGTGTTGCATTATATTTAGTTTTCATGATTGTTTTTAGTGTACAGTATGTGAGTGATCTAATAAATAAATAAATAAAATAAATAAATAAACCTCTTGATTTAAACAACAGAGAAGATTCTTTGTTCGTCTGCATGAATATTTCAAAAAATTAAAATTAAGTGCGTATTCAAATTTAATTATCACTTGCTTTTCGTTGAACGAAAACATCGTGAGTAAACCTACATAGATAAATATATATAAAAAAGCTGGAAAGGTGTGTGATGTCTTTAGCATTTGGACAGCTTGGTGAACAACGGCCTAAAATCCTTCTGATTGTGTATGGAACCAAACTGTCTATTAACAACTGATACGAGTATGTGTGGTGATATAACCGTTCCAGACACACAGTACGCAGTTTACCATGTATTACGTACGCAGTTAGCTACTTCCCAAACACTCATATTATTTTATACTTAATTGTGAAATAGGAATTACGTTTACATTTTGATTAAATAAAAAACATTTCATATTCCTCAACAACATTTAATCAAAACAAAACTATACATATTCAACATCAGTCATTATTACAGTTTACTATACACCTAGCTAAGTTTACATGAGAAATGCCAAGACTTATTCTAAGTGAGAGTATATACCTGTTAATCAAGGCTGGGACTTTCAAAGTACTCACCAACGTAATTTTAACCATATAAGGTAGCAAACGAGCCTGTAGTCAACCTGATGGTAAGTTGACATCTGCCTATGGACATTATGAACCTAATTAAATTATACTTTAGGTTAAACGCAGATGCTACCGCTGAGGACAGAATCAAAATAAAAAAATGCTTCACGGAGGATTATGAAGGTGGCGTTGGTAGCCCCCTCCCCTGTTAACACGCTTATAAATGAGAAAGAATATATTTATAATATGTACCATTTAAAGAATAAAAAACAATTACAAATAAATTAATTGATTTGTTAAGTTTCCCCTACAAAAATCTCTGATTTAATAATGCTATGAAGGTAAATAGACACAAATTGCTAGACATTTAAAATTGTTTGACACGATAGACCTTAGTATGTGGAATTTAAATTTATGCTTAACCGGTAACACCAATGACTATAGATAAAAAATGCCTTGACTTTACTAGAAATAATAAATAATATTACACCATTCTGTTCAGCTACTGTACAACACATTAAACCATTCCTGTAACTATACATAAATACAATACATGAACAAAAATATTTAGGCCGTAGTCCATTGCTCTGGCCATATGTGGATTGGAAGACCTCATACAGTAAGTTTTGTAATTTTACATATACAATACAATACAATATACTTTATTGTGCACTCCAATGTAGAACACAAGGAGAAATATCAATTAACATAAAATACGTACACAAAACGCGGTCTTTTTTATCGTATAAAGGTAGCAAACGAGCGTCCACCTGATGGTTAGTGGTCACTGCCGCCCATGGAAATCAGTAATCATCCCCAAGTACGATTAAATCATACCTAAGTTTGATCATAGATACGTTGCTACTAGGGTACAAGTATAGCCGGCAACCACGCCTCCAAGCGAAACACAAGAAATGCTTCACGGAGGATTTTGAGGGTGGCGGTGGTACCTCCCCGGTTGAGCTAAACGAGTTCTACCACCTGGCGAAAGTCTTATCGCTAAAGCATCGATCTCTACCAGACAACCTTACATATGTACATTTACACATGATATTTATTACACTTTACAGTTGAATGAAGTGATAATTATTTTTTAATACACACATAATTTAGAAAGAAATCAATAACGTCTTTTATGGAAACCCTGCCAAGCAGAAAATGAGAAGCTAAAATCTTAATCACTACAACATATGATACAATATATACACACACTTGTGAAACCGAATATACATTGTATTTTCTTTAAAAAAATCTCAATAACAGCGCCACCTGTCGTGTGTAAAATTATCTGACCTCTCAAATTATACTAAGTTATATATAATAGTGATGCGCCGGATCGTTAACAAGACATATCCGCGTATACGGATCCGACACATCACTAATACATATGTGCAAATTCATTAAAATCGATAATTATTTTTTAACAGTTAAAGGTAACCTGTTAGCAAGTAGTCACTGCCGCCCATGGACATCCAACCAACCCATTTTGATTGGTTCGTACCTGATGTTGACCCTGTGGTCGAAATGTAAAAATATCTGTATGCTTTGCCACCCCTGAGGACTAAGATGTTCACCTCGTGTGTATATAACCGAAACGCATGAGTTGCTTCACGGAGGGTTGTGAACGTTCCTGAGATCAGCATATACGAACATCCTGACACGGGATTTTTATATATATATACTAGCTGACCCGGCAAACGTTGTTCTGCCATATAAAATATTACTGAATTTCCCGTAGGAATG
>DWNR01001296.1:0-15543 GCA_018250455.1 Polygonus leo
GCACATCTGTGATTATATTTTGACAATGACATTTGTTTGTTTACATTTTGGACACCTAATTATGAATTGAGCTATAGCTGTTGACACAGTATGTCAAGTTTGAAACGTAATATCTATTAAATATATATTTACTAAGAATTTGTAATTTTTTGCTTTTAGATTAACTTATATAGCTGTTGAATCCGATTCGATAATTAAATATTATTGTACATACCAAGTACTACTTATTACGTTATTGTTTTTTTGCACATTTTTATATATATATTGCATTATTATTAGTTTTGTAGCTAAATACGGTGATAATATTATGTTTAATGGGATAGTATTTGTATGTAACGAAACTATAAACCGGCACTAGAATTTTGTTTTAACATCTAGTTTTGTAAACGGTACTACACATTACCTAACTACGTCGACAAGTTGCAATATATTCGATTAATAACTCTTCGCTTGATTAGACTATGAGTGTATTAGATATATTGTATACATCTAGATTGACGATATATTAAAAAAAAACCACAGATTAAAGAAAACAAAGAGGATGTGTTCTTCTTTTTATTTTATTTAGTGTTTTCTTGGTATGGTAAATGGTTACTGCCGCCCTTGGACATAAGCAAGTATAGGCGGCAACCACGTCTTACCAAACCAAAGCACAGGGATTGCTTCACGCGAGATTATGAGGGTGGCGGTGATACCTCCCCGGTCGAACCAAATAGAAGAAAAGGCTGGCTGGTTTTCATATGTGTGCCAAGGTATTGTGTGAAAGAATTTTGTTCTTTAATGTTTTTTTTTTAATTTGTCCTTAAACAGTACAAATAGGCTGTACAGCACTGGTATGATCCAAATTAGTCCTCAGGGGGAGCATACTCTATTGGTCGACCTACGGTAATGTCTCATTTATCTAATATAAAATATATTTTATATAAGGACTTATTGTCAATGTTATAACAATGGGCATATTTAAACTTAACATTATAAATTTATAATTTATACCAGTAACCGTATGTATAATGAATGATGGGCAATGGCGGCAGTATATAATACCCACTTTCAATCTAGACATATACAATATCTTAGCATTTAACCTAGATATTTAACTTTTTTTTATTTTAGTATTTAAATATTAAGTAATATTCGACAAAATATGAAAACGTATGACATCTGTGATATTTTTTGGCGCGCAAATAAAACAATGTCTTAAAAAAAGCGAATACTGCGGCAAAATAGATTTAAGAATCACTGATATAATTTACTATTAGATCATGAGATTCCGCATTTTAGAATTTTAAGTGAATTCATTTGTTATAGGCTATGTCTTCCTAAACCATGCAATTTTAACTTTATACGACCTTTCATCTAAATACAGAAGTGTATTCTAACTATGCTGTTTCAAGTTTGCGACTAAAGCAGTAATGACTGTTCGGAATGTTGTTATAGCATTCTGTTGTTATAGCGACAACGGAAATACATCATCTGTTAAAATTTGAACTTTCAGTTTCAGTCGGAAGAGTCAAAAATAGCAGTTTACAAATTTAAAAGTTTTTAAAGAGCCATATCAATTTCTCCACCTACGTAGAAAATAAAATAAATAATCCACAAGTGGCGTAGCATGCTCTAGATGGGCCCGTAAGTAAAATTCGTTGACCTTTTTTTTAGGAGTATGGAACTAATGAGCCTCAGCTTCACACATCCAAAGAGCCGCAGACAACACAGTTCATGAGATACAGCCTAGTGACAGACTGATGGATAGGGAGACGGACAGCGGAGTCTTAGCAATAGGGTCCTGTTACCAGTTGGGTATGGAACCCTAAAAAATTGAAGAATAGACCTAAACCTTCCATAATCCCCATGATTCCCATTCTAAACACAACAAGGTAGAAAGGGAATAAGAGAGAACGACAAAGTCGCATAGAGGGAGCACTTTATTTTTCCTTTTAAAAATGAAAAACAAAATTAGTCTCAATTTATATATATTAAAGTAAATATAGCTGTAGCACTATACAGTTAAAGGATAATCTTATACTTTTGGCTAAATAAATCACGATCACTGATTTTTTTCTAGTTACATCCTGTTATTTTCTCGAGCCGTGACCCATGCAGGAATGTCAATTAATTAAGTCACAGATTTTCTTCTAAAAGAGGGCTGGGAGTTTTTTTGTCGGATTTTTTCTTCCAGTTTACCTAAGCCTAAAATAGGCGCTCAAAGCCGATGTATTAAATTGTTTTTTTTACCAATCCATTTTGTATTGACGTTCATCTTTTATAATTCATGTATCTTACGATAAATAAAAACCTTTGAATTTGAATTTGTACAAACACCACTATTTCAGAACAGCACAGTTACAATACACAACAACGAATAATTTCCTTACGTATTTATTTTTATATCAAGTAACTTAATTTTCTTTACACATTTGAACAGCATTAATATTGTTTAACGAAATATACTGTTATTTTTTAAACAGTATTGTGAACACAGACGCCCCTAGCGATAAAAAAAATTAATACGCCCCGTGGGTATACTTAGAATCTCTAGCTTTTTGAATTTTTTTAACTTTTACTCAAATCTGAGCGTAATATAGTTTGAGTATAAGGCAAGTGTCATTTTAAAAGTATCTTCTAACGTAAAATTATTTAAGTAGAGTTGACAGCCGCCCTGCTTTTTGCACGTTAGGTCCATTAGAAAGAAAGACCGGTGTAAGAGGTAAAGACAATTTAAAATATGGCGTAGTACTCATATGTGGGACTTGCTAGCCATACTTTTGATATAGGGACGATTTAATACAAGGCAAACCGCATTGAGCCATAGGTTTGGTATTTTTACTATAGAGCGGATCACATTTGATATTAAGGTCGGTAGCCTCACAACTTAGGAAGCTACCTTGATATCCTAAGGCGTGTATTACGATGGTGTTACAGCTACAGCGCGGGCAACGGTCGAGCTTGGCGGGGGCGCGGCGCAGTTTCTTTTGCTCGTGTGATTTGTTGATTAACGTTATACGAAAAAGATAAGACATTAGAGCACTAGGGCGGGGCACTTTAGACCCTAGGGCGGGGTATATTACACCCTAGGGCGGGCACAACAACCCCTAGGGCGCGTTAGGTCGACGCAAGTGCTTGGCGGAGGCGCGGCACACGTTCTTACTGTTTCGCTTGTGCGGCTTGCCGGCCGGCGCGATACAGAACTTTAGTAGACATTGAACCCTAACATACTAGAGCGTACCACTATAGACACTAGGGCGGGAAACCTGACGATACTAGAGCGGGTCACGCTTGACACTAGGGTGAGCCACATTATAATCGGTAGCCTTATACCTTAGGGCGCATAACCCTAGGCCGGGAGCGACTTTGAAACCCTAAGGCGTGTATTAGGATGGTGTTACGGCTAGGGCGCGGGCGACGGTCGAGCTTGGCTGAGGCGCGGCGCAGTTTCTTTTGCTCGTGTGATTTGTTGATTAACGTTATACGAAAAAGATTAGACATTAGAGCACTAGGGCGGGGCACATTAGACCCTAGGGCGGGGCACATTAGACCCTAGGGCGGGGCACATTAGACCCTAGACCGGGCCATATTAAGCCCTAGGGCGGGCACTACAACCCCTATGGCGCGTTAGGTCGGCGCAAGTGCTTGGCGGAGGCGCGGCGCACGTTCGTACCGTTTCGCTCGTGCGGCTTGCCGGCCGGCGTGATGCGGAACAGACTGATCTTGAGGTGCTCGCAGATCTCCATGCAGATCTGCCCGCAGTACCGCACCAGGTCTACGCTTACCCATATCTGGAATGGTTTGACACATTTTTAGTAATCAGTTGTAATCTGTGGAAAAAATAATCTATATTCTACATTTTTTTTAAATGTCTTGTGAAATAAAATTACATAAAAATATATTAAAATAATGAAGTCAAACAAAAATAAGTTTCAACAATTAATAATAAATGTATATCAGACGTTATAACACAGTTTTGAATGATAAATCGGTGACGAATGAATGAATTGATATAATTAATAATATTTCACATGTATATTTACATACGTTTTAAAAAAGACATTTCTGAATAATTTTAATCAATGATATTATTGTTATCCTCGATGAATATTTACTAGAATAAGGAACAAGTTCATTGATTTTCAAATCAAGATATTTTTTATTTCTTAACAAAAGATATTCGGTCCTCCGTTGCACAAATAAACAAAATTTTTCGAGTCTTTACTAAGCACGAACAACAACACCAGCTTAATGTTTACTAATTCTTTCTTTAATTTGTTTTTGTTTTTTTTTTGTGAATATAGGTAATTGTTTGCTGATGATGATTAAGGATTGCGAAAGAGTAAGTATAGTACGTACCATACAAAGCCAGAGCACATAGTACTCGGGTATCGCGTTATTGAAGTATTGGTTGAGGAACAGCATCGCGGGGCCCAGCATCGACCAGTCGTAATACTCCATCTCGCTCTTAGTCATGTGCGCCACCTGGAGTCAAACAAAATAAAATGAATAAATGTTACCGTATCTACCATGTTTGTTGAACTTGTATTTTTTCTCCCGGCTGGTACCACAGACACATTCATTTCAGCCGCTTAGCAGTTGTTTTTTAACAATTTGTGTTTCGGCAAGTCTCTGCCAGTTACACAACAAGAGGCGACTATCTCGGTCTTCATAAGCAACGCATGGTCAGTCTTGCTTAAAGACTTCGGTATTCTATATGAGGTTGTTTACAGATTTTCGTGGACAGCAGAGGCCACTTACTATCAGATAAATTACGATCTGCCTTTCTTTACATATTTACAATCTTCAAATACAGCATATTGTTTTTTTTTTATTTCTTAAGGTAGCAAACGAGCATGCAGTCCACATTAGTGATCATCTCCGAGTATGATTAAATCGTACTTGAGGTTGACCTCAGATGCGTTGCTACCCTTTAAAACTAAGATGTCCGCCCCGCGTTTAAGTATAACCGGCAACCACGCTTCTCCAAACTGAAACACAATAAATTGCTTCACAGAGGATTAAGAGGATGGCGGTGGTACCTCCCCGGTCCAACTACATGAATTCTATCACCTAGCGAATCTACCACCTGAATCGCTAAGTATCTGAGACCGCAGTGTCTTCGGCGCAATTCAACAAATTCTGCCATTGAAATGCTGGTAAAATGTAATAACATTATACATACCACCAGTCTATTAGTGACTTTAGCAGCGACCATTCCGAAAGCGAGTATGTAGAGCGACGGGTGATTCTCGTAGACCTGGGACTCGCTCTTCTGGAATATGATGAAGGCGGGGACCACAACGAAGGAGAACGGTATCACCGGCGACAGGATGCTCGTGCCCTGCGGAGAGGCGAGGCTGTAACTGGGCTCAGGGAGATGTGGTTAAAGCGGAAAAGCAAAAAAAATGAAGACAAAAAAAAGTTTTTTTTTGAGGAAAACATTTTTTTGTTACACAGAAAAAAGAACCATGCATGAAATAAAAAAATATCTCAAAAATTGTTTTCCTGATTTTTGGAAATTATTTGCAACACATACAAACATTTAGAAACTATAACAAAATTTTAATTAGCAAGCAAGCTTATAATAACATGCACTTATTATTACAACGTTAGCACAAGAAACAAAGGAATTTAGCACGCAGACAGAGGATAGAATCATAAAATATATTGATCAATTGTAATACAAATTAAAACCAATAAAAGTGTTTATTACTTCAAAAAAAACAAATATTGTATTTTCTTATATATATATTGATTATGTTAATAGTATTTATTATATTTAATCTGTATTACGCTTGTACATATAGTAGAAATCAAAGATGAACATAGCACAGACACAACACAACTGAAACAAAACGGAATGACTTTACGGCGTTCTCGACGCCAGCGTTATATTTCAAACGCAAGCCTGCCATCCCGAAACACCAACTTGCCTTGCCGAAACACAAGCTTGCCTTTCCGGAACACAAGCTTGCCTTTCCGAGACACAAGCTTGCCTTTATGAAACGCAAATACGTTTTTCTAAAAAGCAACGCTGCCTTTACGGAACACAAGCCTGCCTTCCCGAAACACAAGCCAGTATTTGTAGTACAAAAGCTTGCTCTTGTGAAACGCAAGCCTAAGCCTGCCTACGTCGCGACTGTGATCGTGCCGTCATTTGCACTTTGTTCGATTGTGCGGTCGTTATTTTCGGACCGGATTTCGCAGAAGTATTTATAATAAACTGAAAAAAATTGTATAAATATGAAATGAAATAAATATGATATATTACTATTATTATTATTATTAGAAACAAAAAACAAATTAAAAAACCGTGTTTGCCAATATCCCAATTTTTTCATTATACAAAAAAACTGTGATACTTGGGAACAATCTCAAATACTCAATTGTAAAAATTATACGTACAATGAAAACATATATTTTGGTTCAAGTAAATTCAAATTAATTCGACAAAACAAAAAACAAATGCTAATACATCTGCGAAATCCACCGTCCGTGTGATATAATATTGCCATCATCACTTCTTGCACCAAGTGTACACGGCACAACGCGTATAAGTCAGACGCTTACTGCGACAGTGGAGCCGTTTTTCCCCACACCACCCCGCATTATGACTCTAACGTATCCACACAACTGGTACGTGTTTACCATCACCACGGCTACGTTCGACACCAGGTTCAACCTGAGGTTTACTGTCGGTAAC
Organism: Polygonus leo; assembly: GCA_018250455.1. Classification (NCBI taxonomy): domain Eukaryota; kingdom Metazoa; phylum Arthropoda; class Insecta; order Lepidoptera; family Hesperiidae; genus Polygonus; species Polygonus leo. The sequence goes on from DWNR01001296.1 coordinate 6,689, forward strand.
TGTTAGAGTTCGTGCGAGTTCGGGTAGGTTCGGGTGGGGTCGTGTAATGCGGCGACATGCGGTTAGCGCCGGCGCAGGTTCGTCGAGCGCGGAGGCGGCCACAACAGAAAAAAAAGTAAAAAAAAACATGCCATTAATAAAAATAATTTCAAAATCATACACCGAATGAGGTACATGTCGACAACGATCGTATGTGCTATCTTCACTCATTGTTGTTATCGAAGGCTCCTAAGTGGGAAGACTTACTTCTACATGATTAATTACTTCTGCTTACTAGGTACTATGTTAATACTAAGGGGTTTACAGAAAATTAGTAGAAGCAGCAGTTACTAGTTACAACTTCAGTTTGGTTTGACAAAATATTTTAACTATACAATATTACTTTTAAATTTAATATCCATTAAGTTTTGTTTGGGAAAAGGCATGTTATTCATCTCAAGTAATTGCATAAGAAAAAACTGAAAAATAAAGAACAGTAACTACAAATACTAACTACAAAAAAGTAAAACGATATCTGACACGAAGGTAGGAAATAAACATATAGCACACTACATTTTTAAATAATAATTACATATTTACACTATAATATAATGGCATAAATAAATATAATCATGTTTTACATATTTTTAAAATGAGTGAATTAAATTAAATATAGTACTAGAGTCGTGCAGGTGGAGTTAAATTAAACCAGATATGTTTTAACATTGTCCCGCAATGATGATAAAAAATGTGTGATAAAAGTGCAGTTTTTGATTTTATTCAACCCTTTATAAGCATTCCAGAAATATCGCCCCAATGTTACCTTCGAAAAGACTTCGAGATCGGTAAACATCATTAATGAAGATTTATCGTGTTTGAGCTTCATTTTTCTTCTGTTATATCTTTTTACTGTGATTGACATCTGTGATCAACTCAGTAAATATTGAAAAATTGATCAAATTAGACGGAATAAATTTAATGTTTAAATTCATTAATTATACATTACACACAACAAAGATTTTTACAGAATACGACACTAAAAGTTAGTAAATTTAATTGATCAGTTATAAAAAAGACTCGTTAATACTGCAGAAGGAATGAGGGAAGTTAAACTAAAAACGCGACAAAGATGTCTAGTTGGGATATTATCGATTGCGTATTTCTTCAATACGCTAACAGGGCTACAGTATTTCTGAGACGAAAACTAACATTTGCAAAATCTTTACTATTTATAAAGAGTGCAAATTTGTATTTGCATAATCTTTACTATTTAGAAAAACAGCGCTCCTTGCATAGATATTCTGAATACTGTATTTTGCATGACTTGTTATGTCATTTTAATGGGTTTTATTTTATATTCTATCGCAATAAAATTAATAAGTCATTATTATTACAAAGATACATACAAGTAAATAGGGAGAAAATGGAAGAAAACGCTATTCCCAAAAAGTTTACCACACCGAGGTGTTAGGACAAGTATATACATAGGAAAAGTTGCAAATCAAAATCATAGATACACCCGCATCAAAAAGCTTCACACCAAGTATATACAAAGTACGTGAAATAAAAACGCTTTATTTATAGGGCCAGGGAGAGTGCTTGAAAGGAATTAATTTTTTATCAATATCTAGCTAAAATTGTGTGGACAGTGTTATTGGGCAAAACTTGCTGCAATTTTATTCAGCTTGTTATATGATTTACCAAGACAGAAAAAGGAAGGAATAGTAAAAAGAATGAAAAATTTAGGAGTGTTGATTTACATATAAAATCACATCTGAGTAGAAAACAGAAGAGTGTGTAAAGAATGTCTTCTTTATTACAATAGAATCACGTGTTACTGTGAAGTCCAAAAGGTAAGACATGTTGGTAATTAAAATAAATTAAATTTCCCAAATGAAACAACGTAGACCTCAATTTCTATTTTAGAGCTACAACTGTCTACGAGAGACAAATGTACTGTACTCTCGATGTGTTGGTGGAGTTAGTGAAATAGACATAGAATAAGAAAAGAGAAGCGACTAAGAGACTAGACACAATAGAAGAGATAAGAAAAAAATTGACAGGAAGTTTTGCCCTAATTTACTCGACGACACACAACTGCAGCTAAATATTGCCAAAAACCTCGTAGAACCAGGGGGGAGAGGCAAAGGACAGTAGTGCGGGAAGGCAACGCGTCTTACGGCGACGGTGGAGCCGTTCTTGCCGCAGCCGCCGACGCGGAAGGTGTGCGCGAAGTGGGCGAGGAAGGGCGCCTGCGCGGCGATCGACAGCGCGCACGTGTGCAGCCGCGCGGGCACCTCCAACATCTGAACCCCTCTCTTGTTAGGTACGTACGAATGTCGCGTGCGGTTTTTGTTGTGTCACAATTTGTAATTTTATTTTTTCACCTTTTCACCTACTTTTAAAAAGTGGTTCTTAATTCAGTTGTTGTCTGTTCTGTTTTGGGTCAATACCCGTTTGTGTTCATGATAATTTTGTAGATAAAAATCTATTTACTTTGATTCTTTTTGTAAAGTAAGGTATAATTGTCTTAACTTTACTTTGGCCGTGGCCCATATAAATTTCAAGAATATTAAAGTAAATTAGGAAATGTTGATACAGATCGATTTGAATATAAAGAACTAAAAGAATGCACTAAAAGTCAATAGCACTTTGTCAATAAATACAAAATGGTGAACGCGCGACATTCGTACTTTTCCCCACAAAGTATATTAGAAAACGGTGCAACCAATCGGAAGTTTTATTTTGAGAAGCAAGAGTAGGTCCTTTTTGATATCTGTAGTAGGCGTTTGATATATTTTCTCAAATTGAAGTGGTCAAGAAATTGTTCAAGTTAGACACAAGTGTGCGCCAATGTGTGCATAGTAAGTATATTATGTAATGCATAATAATGTTGAATGAATACGGAATGAGTGAAGACCCACATGATGAAATAATAACAATCGATCGGCCACATTAAATCAAAAAATAAATAAAGTACTCTTAATCTAACACAACACTATAAATAGTATAAAGTGAATATAAAAAATGTACATCAAATAGTTTAAACCATGCTCAATGTCAAAAATGAGTTAAATGATAAAATCGATAATGTGGAAAACAAAACAGTGAGCATAACCTAAACGAGTAATAAGATGAACTAGACATGCCATTAAAAAAACCCACATGATAATAAGCGATGGAGTCAAAATTTGTCAAAACTGGTAACCAAATCGAAGCTTTCGCATAACTAAACCCTCACACACACGAAGCTGTAATTAGTGATAGCTGTACAAAACTAATTTACTTTATTTAAAAAATCAAAGATGTAATTATAAAGCGACTCATAAAATTGAAAAATTGAGCCCTCATTGATAAAATGAGGAAAAAGCAGATGATCTACAAACAGAACTCTATAGTTTCACCAGAAAAGAAGTACTAGTATAAAGCACTGCTTGTGTTTCGTTTGGGGAGTAATTTTCGAACATACTTAAACTTCAAACTGGAGTACAGTACTGCATAGTGTACAGGATGTGTAGAAATAGAAGAAAAACGACTTACACCTGCGTATTGCTGCAGGTAAAGCATTAATGCTTGTTGAGGATACAAAACGAATATAAGGTTCTATTTTTTCCAAAAGTTAGAAGTACAGGCTACATTGGTGATTATTGTCCATGGTCATTTATAATTAAATTAAGTGCGACTGAACTTTATTTTGAAACTGAAACACAAAAACTGCTACACGGAGTACGAGGGTGGTGGTTGTACCTCCCTGGTCGAATCACGCAAGTTTGACGTGGGGAAAATGAATTATCTATACCTGTTTTGTGCTATATCACTAATGATAAGATTTTTACATTAATGAATGTAGCAAATATCATGAGTCCATTAAGTCTAATTACATCTTCGTGTGTGCATCAAATTAACTATAATACGCCAATCAAATCTACTCTGTTACTGGAGTCTGTGCTAATCGTCCGGGCTCGCAGAACAAAAGGTAGGTATAACAAGCGAATAAACCGTTTATATGGTGGCGTGGAAGTTATTCTATTATTTATTGTTTTAGATTTACTACATTAGATTTCTTTTTATTAGATTAGATTTTAAAATTATTTCCTTTTACCTCAGCTAAATTAGAGTATTATCAGTTAATTTTTTTTTTCTGTCTACGTAACAGAACTACTAGCACTTTCGACTATTGTTAACATTTTTTTTTTATTTCGAGCAAAATATGTATTTTTTTATTTTACTGAACAAATATTTAAAAAAAAATAAAAAAAATCATCAAAGTAAAAAACGCATTTTTTTGGGAAATCATAATATCACCAAATTAATAAATCTGCGAAAAAAAATATGCAAATATTGCATTTCTTTGTAACATTTTTTTTAAACAAATAACAATAAAAAAATTAAATTTATAAGATCCAATGATGTTCTTGTGAAACAGTTGTAACAATTAAGTCTGATAAAAATATATATCACCTGATTTTATTAATTATTAGTTTTTATTAATAACTAATGTATTATTATTACATCTAAAAATATCGCGATTTGATTATCTCATAAAGTGTTTTTATGTCTTCAACATAGAATATATTTTTAAAATCTTAGGTAAACAAATTATCACTATTACATTTACATAAACTCTACAAAAGCATTATTTAACAATAAGCGCATTTAATAAAAAATGGAGCTTTTTCAACTTTATTATTATGCTTTAGGATTTCTAGATTATACTTAAAGTTTTTCAGATTTTTAAATTATTATTTACTGACCGATTTTTTTATGTTTTAATGGTTCGTTTTTTTGGGTCGCGCGCGTTTAAATTAAATTAAATAATGAAGATACAGTTCGGTGAGGTAAGATTTTTTCACCCGAAATCTTCTCCTCTTTCAAAATTCTTAGTACTTTTCCAACTATGAGCGAAGACCTAAATCCATTTTTTTATTTTTTTTATTTATTTAAATAACAAATATTTGAGAAACCCCCACGCCACCGAGAAGCCAGCTCACAGCGACAGTGGAGCCATTCTTGCCGACGCCGCCCGCTGCGATGGTGGCGGCGAGCGCGCACAGCGTGACCGCCGCACTCGCGACCGCCGCGCCGCCCAGCGAGTAACGCACCTCGCACGTGCCCACCTTTGCAGCACGGGACTAGGTTAACTAGCGTCAAACTATCGCTGACCGATTGCCAGATTTACTTTCAACGTGACATTTTCGTTAATATAATACGAAGGAAAATGCTTATAAATAACCTAAAATATTTATTGTTTGTACGGAAAAAGAGGAGCCAAATTTTCAAAGTTTTGTTTTACCCAGAACTACCGTATTTTTTAAAATTGTTATTAGGTATTTGACCACATTTACCTTAACAAGAATCCTCCTTACGGGTAAATTTGAATCTTATGCTTTTTGTTTTTAAAAATGATTAAAAATGATGTTTTTTTATGGAAAAAGATGTAAATTTTAATTTTACTGTATTATTTTAACGTATTCGACATTTGAGATTTTTGTGATTATAAAAAAACTTTAAAATATACCGTCTATATTTGTCGTTGGTATATTTCCATCGCTTTTTATGTAGTGAAACAGGCCGTGATCTACCAATTTATGTGAAGAATTTTCGTTTTTTTTTTTTATTTTTCATTAATTTTATAATTGTTTTAATACAATTATTAATTTTTACTTAATTTTAATTATTGTTTTTATAATTATTTTTACAAAAAATATATATCATTAACTAACGTTTATTTATCATATTTTTACATTTATTTAATGATTGTTATATATTTTTTATTTATTTAAGGACCGTTTTTCATGATCATTTCACACTTATGTAATGATCAAACGTATTTATTAATAAAACAACGTCTCTAACGAGATCAACTCTGACGACACTGATGATGAACTTTCGAATTTCAGTTTTAATTATATCATCATGTTTTTATTATTTTAAAATTTTATTTTAAAAGCGTTACTTTTTTATTTTACTTAATGACAACAATTTCTATTATAGTTTATCCTACGGTACTTTTATTATATCTGTGTTTATTTTTAACCGGGTTACAGCTACACCGGCCTATAGAACCAGACTCTTAACATGGCCCCAATGTTAGCTCCGACATGTGTCCTAAATATCTTGGCGTTTACATCACTAAAAACTAAAAATATACTTTTGTTTTTAAAAATTTAAAAGTCATTAATGAATCACGGTTTATATCATTATCAATAAAAAATTCAAACAAAATATTTTGCATAATTTATTAAAATTAATGTAGTTAAAACAATGGCTCCTCTTTGTATTCTTGTATATTATATTTGTTTATCTTTTTTGTACACGGTAAATACACATTATAATTTTAAACATTTACATATACTGAACATTTTACGAATCAACAATGGAACAATGATGAAAATTGGAATGATTTCCTTCCCAACATTCAACATTCATGACTTAACTCCAATTATATGACTGAATCATGAAACAATCAATATTATACATACATATAAACAATCAGAATGATCATGGAGATTTTTTGGTGTTTCATAAATATTTATTACACAAGTATATAGTAACTAATCAATAACAACTGTAATTGTATCATTGTGTGCTATATACAATCATATTATTTTAAATAGATACATAGATTAAATAAATTCATGTGGGTATTTTTTAACGAATACTAATAATATCTGTTACCAATATAATTACCAATTATTCTTAAATTTATTCAAGTGTAGAGATTATTACATATTATAACTATTAATTTATATATCAAATTAAATTGCAGCAAAGTTATCATGTTTGATTTTATGGAGCAAATAACATTACAGACTGAATATGAACATTAAGGGCATATCACATAAATGTTTAAGGTATTCATACTTTTTGTTGTAAAAGATTTTGACGACCGAAACAACGTGAATTAAGTAAATTTTATTTAATGAATCAGAATTCACTGATACATCCATTACGAATGAAATGTGCGGAGACGCTGTGGATTTTAGATATGTTTCATGCAACATCTCAACCCAACTGTTTCAGTTCAATGCCTAAATGATTTCAATTTAATACAAACTTCGACAATAATTATCGCTGTTTTTAACTGGCAATACTCAACTAACGTCCATATAACACAAAATGACAATTCATAATTCGCTGAACTGATCTTAATCTGTTTTCATTATTTTACATTATAGTGTAAATTCGAATCGCTATGGAAAAATGCTTTAAAATTTTAAGGATATGTAGTAAAAATAATGATAATAACCTACTTAAAAAGTCATATTTTAGTTTTTAAATATCCGTCATATGAATTCCCTTAACGTGTTAACGATAATTGCAAAACACATTTAGTCCAATTACACATTCAAACATGGCAACTTTACACTTTAAATTACTCTTTTATTCTCTAAGGCTGCAAGAACCAGAGTGGCCTAACTGTACTTTAGTCATTTTAAACTATTAGCATTTTCGTTGTTTAAAAATAATAATCTAAAATACCAAGACATCCTAAAATTGTTTGGTTTAGAAATAAACATGATTTTCTGATAAACTTCAAATCTGAATTTGAAATTTAGACTTTAAATCTTGAGATCTTGAAATTATTAAATTACTCTTTGCAAATTTTGTAGAATACTTTATTTTATAGATTTTGTAGATTACTCTTTATAAATTACAAAAAATCTACGCTAAAATACAATAACGAGACTTTGGTTCTACCAGCGTTATTTCATATATTCCATTTAATCAAATGAGCATGCTACATTACCTCAGTAGACCAGAACTCTGGTCCGAGCACAGCAGAGATGATGTGGATCAAGATGAGCGCGTACTGAGCTTCGGTGACGTCAATGCGGCCCATCTTGAGCGTGCCCGTCACGTAGGCCTGCCAGTGGGCGCAGTAGAACAGTGTCATTGCGCAGAAACACTGGAAAAGTATAAAGCAACTATGAGTATATATGCCATAGAAATGTTTTTTGAGGATTCTGTACTCAAAGGTTGCTGGTTGCGTTTTCAATCCCTATTATTAAGACTTCGCTGTCCCGTCGGTCCGTCCGTCAATAGAATTTTTCAGAGAATATGTTACTATGGCCTCTACAACCACATACACTAAAATGAGAAAAAAAATTAAAAAGTAAGGTTCACAAAAAAGAAAGCGTTATTTTCAGTGTTGTCACTTTATCTTTTGAACCGTTATAAGTAGCCACTTAAAATAATGATATTACTATACAAAACAAATACATAATTAATATTAAAAAGTAAAGGATTTTTTTTTATTAATTTAAATTTTAAGAATAAGATTTTTTTAAACTTTCAAACGACACTGTATAGTTATTATTCAAGTAACTACGTAGAAAACTACATTCCAATTAGGTACAACGCCATCTGTTGTTACGGAACCCTTCGTGCTAGGGTCTGATTCGTACTAGAGCTAATATTTATAGTACAGGAGCGGCTAAGGCGCATGTAGGCTTATAGTCTGATTCACAATTAGATGTCCAAAATTTAAACAAACGAGCAATAAAATATGTTTCTAAAGGTAGATTCCTATTTTTGAGAATAAAAAACTAATGAGTTCACCATTTGCAATACATATTTTGATTTGATTTCCTTTCATATACTAAAAATAATAATAAAAGACAAGGTTTACTGCAGAAAGTAAAATGTGATAATGCCATGGTAATATAATCGGGATTTGAAACATTTTTGGTGACACCTTTTTGACGTATCGTAGCTGTTATACCTGATCGTGTATGAACGCAAATGTATTCATTATAATAATAATAATAATAAGCCTCTTATCCTGAACTGCTTTCTTCTTTCTTTTGTATTGTGGTTGTCTCTTTAGTTATAAAATATCTCTGAGTTCAGTGTGCCTCTTGGCAAAGGCCTCC
>DWNR01001297.1:0-15542 GCA_018250455.1 Polygonus leo
CCCGGCCGTGTTTTAGGCCATAAAAATTCAACCCCTAAAAGGAGGGGTAGCGGGCGGAGCCGCGGGTACAGCTAGTTTGTAATAAATCTAATTTCAAATAATTATAAAGTAATTGAAGGTCTTGCCGGTAGGACAATACTGTTGTACTTTTATTATTTTTTGTTGTTTATTGTAAATTGCGCTCTTTTTTTCGTTTTTAATTCGATTTTATTGCGGTTTTGTACACACATAAGTCGTAATAATATATGAATTTCATAAAAGTTGTTCCTATGCGGAATAATGTATAATTATATTTTTATTTTTATATATGTAAGTTGTGTTAAACTACGCGTAAAAATCGAGAACTTTTCGCGTATTCAATTTCGAGTATACTCTTTCTGTTTAAAGTATTTGAGATAAATAATAAGTGTATATTTATGACATTATTATTGGGTAAGGTATATAGGTAAGTCAAAACAAAGTAAAATAAAAATGTTTATATATTTTTAAATATTGCTGCTGATTCTTTTTGGTTGTGACTTTCATACAACTGACAGAGATAAATATTAGTCTACTTACGTCGATATTCCAAATTTTGTGGTATTACATAAAAATCTCTCTTGCAGGTGCCATCATATATTGTTCACAATGCATATTATACAAAGATAGTAATTGGAAACGATAATACTATTTTCCACACATTATAACATCGAATTAGCATCGCATACGCTTGAGATTGAAGATATGACTTTCCAATCGTGCAACAAACTCTCACCTTTATGAGAATGTCTCTATTTTAGTGCAGCATGCAAATTGATCACCGATAAAACTGTAAACGATTCTTTCAAGAAATAATTTTGAACGAGCCTGCGATCTTCGCACGCTATATTAGACAATTTTAACAAAGGTAGAAACGACATTTTTTTTTATAATTGACAACTCTTTGATTTATGAACCCATTGAAATAAAACAAACACTAAATGTTAAGTGAAGTTTTCCACATAACATCAGTAAACCGCATTCGAATCGGACCAGCCGTTTTTTTGAGATTAGCGCGAACAAACATTTAACATTAAATAATATCGTTTGGTACTTATAAAAAAAGTGGAAATGTCTTTTACCTTTTTTAATTAATCGAAATGCGTTATCTAAATGTTATAACGTAACTGCAGCGTGTATTCCACTGGGTCTTGAATCCGTAGAAAAAAAATCCCGAAAAATATATTGTTCGGGACTTCTTCCCATCAAACTACTACTAGGATTCTATAAAAATCAAAATACCGTGAACCAAGCACGCGTGTCTTGTGTGGACCACATCATCATACAACTATATTTAATCCTTGATTATGATTGACTGCAACGACGTAATTGCCTGTTAATTACGCTTTTAGCATAAGTAATTAAACCTACGCCCTAAATTAACTATGCGTCAGTGTCATTATAGTTACCTACGAACGATGTAGGAATCGAGGAAACGATATCAATGTTAATGTAATTGTGTTATGTTCTTTTTTTTTGTTTCACATGCGACTTCATCATGTTATTTCTTTATCTGCCCCTCAGTTTTCCTAAATAGAGGTTGTCTATGTTTCCGGCTTTTGTGCACTTTTTTACATCCATAGGCACTAGGACCCGTTGGTCATTATGTGTATAAAGCATTTATTTGGTAGGAAAATAATCCTTTAAAATAAATGAAAACTGTAACTCTTAGTGGCCTTGGGTCCTCGTTTAATACAAAAATCTCTTGCCACTATATTGCTCCGTGACCGTGTCATTGACCATGACCGGCATGTGTCAAAATATCGTGTGTATTTTGTTCAACTGTGATTACATGATTTATACCGTTTGCTTTCATATAACCGGACACCATGTCTAGTCTTCGAAGTAGACCGGCAAATTGACCACTACACTACGCATGTTGTCATGTATATAAAGTAGTTATTTTTTGATCAAAATAATCATTTAAAACAAATACTTGTACCTGGTAACTTTAAACCCTTAGATGGGTCCCCGTACAAAATTCTCTTAATATCATATCGTTTCATGACCGCGTCATTATCGTAACCAATCCAGCATCTGTCAAATATATCCTTTGTATTTTGTTCAACTATGATTACATGATTTATATCCTGCTTTCATACAACCGGACACCAGGTCCAGTACTGCTTGTGACCGTCCGAACAAATTAGCCGACGAATGCAGTCTATCTAGCTCTCCATGACGTTATCACTGGGGGACGGTGGTCAGTTTATGTAACAAAAAACGGTGGTCGGTTTAACTCGTAATAGCAATAGCTGCCGAATATAGGACAACGTTACTTCAACATTAATACAAGTAATTGATACACTAGTTTCTGAAATTTCCCAGCCCTTCATATCGTTCTATGCTATGACTGCGTTTATATCGTAATCAAAACGACACCTGTCAAAAATATTGACATGATTTATATCCTACTTTCATACAACCGGACACCAGGTCAAGTACTGCTTGTGATCGTCCGAACGAATTAGCCGATGAGCGCAGTCTATCTAGCTCTCTTCCGTGACGTTATCACTGGGGGACGGTGGTCAGTTTATGTAACGAAAATGTTTTATCTCGTAATAGCTGCCTAATATAGGACAAGGTTACTTCAACATAATACAAGTACTTGATACAATAGTTTCCGTTAAATCATCAAAATTATCTATTTTCTAAATGAATAATATATTGTATTCGAAAAGTAACATCTAGGTACATTATTACTAGATAGTCACAAGAATGGAGGAGTTAACAAATTTAGACTATTAAATGATGTAAAAATCAATCAATTAAATAATAATTATGTATTTCGAGGAATGCATTTTGATCTTATATGTTTCTTGATTACTTGATTTATATCCTGCTTTCATACAACCGGACACCAGGTCCAGTACTGCTTGTGACCGTCCGAACGAATTAGCCGACGAGTGCAGTCTATCCAGCTTTCTTCCATGACGTTATCACTGGGGGACGGTGGTCAGTTTATGTAATGAAAATCTTTTAACTCGTAATAGCTGTCTTATATGGGACAAGGTTACTTTAACATTAATATGAGTATTAGATATACATAGTTTCAAAAGGCTCAAAGCGTCAAAATTATGTATTGATGGTTTCCTGCTCTTTGTCTAAGTTAGCATTTTCAAAGTAATTAAAGAATTGTTCATTGTTCTGCCAGTAATGTAAAATTTCCAGTAAAAATATCGCAGACATTAATCGAAATAAAATATAGTGTATATATGAAGTTAGACAAAGTTGCATATCTGTGCGACATTTCATTAGAATCAATCCGTTAGTCTCGGAAATTAGCCCGGACAAACTTCGCGACACGAGATTTTTATAAATAAAGATACATATATATTAGGGCGACCCAAAATACATTTTTTTTCAAGTCTCCTATGAGCAGATGTCAGTTTATCATACTTTAAGAGCCCGCTCCAAAGGACAGCTCAAAAAAAAATTTAAAGGGTCGCTCAGAATGTTTTCCAGAATTGTCAAAATTTTTTTTGTTTTTTTATGTACTTTTTCTCGTGATTTCATTTCTTTCTATATGAAAATTCATGGAGATCTTTCGAGTCAATTTTTATATTTAAAGTTCTGATTCGATATGATTCTGGAAATTTTTTAAAATATATATTTTTTTTGAACTGTCCTTTGAAGGGGGCTCTTATAATATGATAAACTAACATATTTTTATAGGAGCCTTGAAAAAAAAATGTTTTTTTTTTTGGGTCGCCCTAATATAATTATATTATGTTAAAAGAAAATGACAAAAAAATTCGAAAAGTAACACCTACATTCCATTACAAGATAGCCACAAGAATAGGAATAGGAGTTAAGAAACTTAGGCTATTAACTGATGTAAAAGTCAATCAATTAGAGTAATTATTGTTGTTCAAGGAAGGCATTTTAATCTAATGATATTGAATGTAGACTTATATGATTCTAATTACATTAGCCACTTTACAAGAGGGGACATTTATTAATGTTGTGTTGATGATGTTTTTTATAGTATAAAAGTAGCAAACAAACACGCAGATCACCTGACAGGTGGTCACTGCCGCCAATGGACATTGGTAATCATCTCCAAAGACGATTGAGTAGCTCCCGAGGTTGACCACAGATGTTTGACTAAGATGTTGGCCTCGTTTGAAAGTATAGCATCCGCGCACCTCCAAACCGAGACACAAAAATTGCTTCATGATGGATTGTGAGGGTGGCGGGGGTACCTCCCTGGTTGAACTATGCAAGTTCTTCCTGGCATGTATGTATTTAATGTAACGAAATCCTAATTTAGTTACATTCATTACATTTACTTCATTGATTTTTGAAGTGAAAATTTCTATAGCAACGATGGGCAGGGTAAAATGCTTGAAAGCTCGTCATCACCATATTTACGCTTAAGGTGTTGCAAAATAGTGTATAACTACTTAACGAATAAACTCAAATCGTGTTAGCTATTTACCAATTACATATTACGTCGTTTTGTTCCTATGCACCGCTCACAAGAACTTTGTAATGGACTTTTTATTATACTTAGATACTAGGATTCCGGTCTAAGATGGTATTCAACCTATGATTAGTATTCAGCGGGGTTCCCATTCATGCTTGTACGGCAATGTTATATTACCGTGTTAATTTCTCGTTATCAAGCGTTGATAAAAAATATTAGCTGTGTGGCTTATCTGTAATAGCAAAACAAAACGTTTTCAAGGCATCTGATAACGTGTCCGAAGTTTCGTAAATTTTGTAATGTGACTTGCATCTTAAATTTAATTTGTGTTTTTACTTTGTAAAGAAAATTTTACAAAGTAATGAACCCATTTTTAAATGGATTCACGATTGGCGGTAAGTTTTTTTCCATTTATTTTTATGTTTTACGCGATATGCGGGCGCGTATTATCGCACACTTGACGTAGATAAAATATCTTTCAACGATCTTACATAATGATAAACAGTAAGTGCTAGGAAATGTGTGTTGAATAGGAAAATAAAAATTTAAAATTTTGTATAAGGTAAAAAAAATATGTGAAATAAAAATATTGACGTCACTTAACTACTATTATAACAAAATACAACTACTACTTTATGATCTTTATGTTATGGCTGTGAATATTTTTATTGTTTATTTCTAAATGAGAAACAGTACATAGGTACTTACTGCTTATCTAGGAGTATCTAAGCATTCAATGAATATATAGAACTAAAAGTTTACTTAACTAATTAAGCGTTTTATTGTGCAAAAGATTTTTTTGTTCATTTTATTATTTTATAAATAGTTGCAATACACTTTTCTTTTCTTTTTTTGTGTAATATTAGGTTACTAGGTCTTACTAGGTTAAATATTATTTTTCATCAAAGCACCTTCGTGTAACCCACATTTGCACAAATAAATGATTTGACATCACGATATTTTATCTTAACTTTGTAACGTCAATTTGAAGGGTCTTTGTTACTTATTAATAAATATAATGTTTATTTATATTCAATACAAAGTTACTAACTAATACAAGATACTTTGTATGATACTAGGACACCTCCGCATATGTTAATTATGTATTTGTTAGGACTGCGCGTGGCCTCACTGTAACAATAAATGTATTGATGTGAATATATAATATCACCTATTTTTTTACAAAGACGCTCTGTAAAGTTGTTAAAATGTTTTAAATTAAAAATGCTAAATTGCAATTGACCAAAGGACTCTTATAATAAAATTATAAATGGAGTTCTCTTATTAGGAAAGTGGACGTAATGATACAAAATGCCACTCAAAACAGTTGTTGAATAAAAATGTACTTTTATTGTCATTTTCTGTAACATTTCATTAGAATCACGTCGAAATGTGTCAAGAGCTCTTAGACCTTTGTTCACAATACACTCTTGCCCACGCTATTTCGTTCGTTATGTATTTAGGGTTCCATATAGCCGATGAAATGACAGAACCCGTACGGATTAGGTGTAATGCAATCTACAAGTAAATTTATTTTGAAATTACAGAAAATATTATTTAAAGTTTTCATTTATATAGGAGTTAGGTAAACCAGATTTTGGTCAATTTGAAATGAAAAGATTGATCGTAGTTATATGAAATTAACTTGAATATAATTATGATTTCAACTTACGGAATTGATCTATCTCCAGAAATATCAGATATCAGATAAATACTTAATATCAGTACGTAAAAACACATTACAAAGGCAAACACAGATTTTATGACTCGAATATAATTACCTACATATTTTATTTAGGGTGAGATCGTAAAAAGTGACATTCGTAGTCCTCTTTTCTACTTTTATTATACACAGTAAGAAATAAAATTACCGAACGTGACATAAAAAATGACAGTTTCTTGTGTAATGATTCTCGCAATTAAAACATATTTAATGCCAATAGTCATACATACATGGAAACAAAATCTAAATACACGGTAGCGTGTCAAGTTCGTTAGCTTGAACTTGACACGGCAAGTAGCACCGTGTGTAGTATTACTCGAACTATTTGGAGCCAAATTTGACCACCTCATAACTCAAAACTCTTCTACATAAACCTGTCAAATTGAGCTCATATAGTGAGACTTGTAAAATAAATATGTCCTACAAATTTCATAAACACATCTCAAACGGTTATTTAGATATTAAAGTCCAAAGAGGCTTCAATATATTAGGCTAAGTTATAAGCAGAAAGGGCATTTTAAGTTCTTATAAAATATGGACTCGATAAATGGGACTGTCCAATGAACTTGGCCCCTATTAAGATCTCAATTCATTTGTCGTTGAAGACAACAACCAAGGCATATACCATAATATTGAACTTGGCTCTCATTACACATTTATGTTTTTGATGGGATATGATCTTTCTGTAACAGTCGGCTAACTTAATTATTTACCCTGACCTTCATACACTACTACAAAACATGTGTCTAATAAGTTTGTCGATATCTTCCAGTCGCCCTTCCGATCTTCGGAGTACCTCTTCAGCAGTCGGTGGAACGTTCGAGATGCCACGACGACAGCGGCCTGCCTCTTGTGGTGCGCGACGCTATCGACTATTTGCAGGTGACGTTTATAAATAGACGACCTTTACTAAATACTAAGAAATTCTTAGTAGTCCTTAGTCCAATAGACTGACTGATGCACGACTGACTCAAAAAAATATCATGTTATCAGGCTTAGAAAATTTTAACCGACTTCAAAAGGTGCTCGTCTTATTTTTTATGTTCATTGATATTGCCGTCAAATTTGGATCGATTAAAAAAAAATCTCTTTAAATTTTTTAAAAATCTTTGCAAAATTATAAAGTATCACTATTAACTTTTTAGTTCCTTTTGAAGTCGATTCCATTCTTTGTATATGTTTTTCTATTTCTGATTTAATATATTTCTATACAAATTTACCAACCAAATTAGATAGTAGCTCGACGATTACTGAAACTTAACCAATCAATCATACTCAAATAATATTAGGATGTTACCTCGGCCTAGGGCTGCCATCACCTAAATTGCCGACGTCGGATAAACACGGCAAATATCCCGGACATTTGGGCGAAATATAGTTTTTCCCAGACTCCTCTGAAGTCTGAAGTATTTTTTGCAACAATTTTTTTTTTTTCATTTATACAGTTTGGTATTAAATTGAATGAGGTACGTATGTAACCGCAACAAATTATAGACATTTTCAATAAAATTAAACACACTTTCTGAAGTAATATGGTAACAAAAATAATTAGAAACGCTTTTTTTTGTATCAATCAAATTATTATATGATATTACTAATACCGCGGGGGCACAGGTGGGGGCGTTCGATCATCGACTATTTTGCCAAGCCTTTTGGAATGCGGGTTATTGTGGATGATATTTTAACTAACATTTATTTCAATTTATCGCTTATCTATAAAAAAATTGGATTTCCCCGGACGCCCTTCAAACTAGGACAAATCCGGGGAATTCCGGACGGATGGCAGCCCTACCTCGGCCTTACATTTAGTTTCGAGACCAACCGTTCTTCTAATACACCAGACGCATTGTTATGGAAATTATCCTTCAGTATGGTCTCTTTTAAAATAAAACAAAGATATTTTCTTCAAAACTACTAAGTGTAATGTCATGCATAATGAAGATTCTTTAGAGCAATTTAAAAGAGTTATAATAGTAATTTAAAATTTAAAAAGACTGGCCATTTCCTGTAATTTTTTTGAGTCATTAACTTCATTAAAAATGTACATTCATTTTTAAATGTTCTTGTAGTACAGCAAGTAGCAGCTTAGTGGTAAAATTCTGGTCTCCCAGATACCAGAATAAATATTATACGAGTTATATTTACATAAATATATTATCTCATTTACGACATAAATATTTATTTTTACATTATTTTCATTCCATCTACTCAATATTTTTTTTTCAGGCCCATGGACTCAAATCCAATCAGATCTACCGCACGGAGGCGGACAAAATAAAGCTGCAACAACTGCGCAAACTGTATACCGACCGCGCACCCACTTTCCCCTACCACTGGGATGTGCCCGTCGCGTGCGCTATACTCAAGATGTTTATTAGGTAAGATTTTCTGTAGGCAATTCACATATTGCATAGCGTCTCACAAAGACGTCAAAGGACAAATAAATATTATTTCTGCAGTACAAAGCCAAAAAGAAGTCAAAAAGACATCATAGTCTAAGTGTCATTGTTTTCCAATGTTCCAAATTTTCTGTGCCATATTTCTTTAAACAGTTTTTAACACTTCATAGAAAAAGAGCAGGCGAGTGTTCTCATCTTTAGTAATGCATATTAAACTATATAAGGGAAACAAAAGTTTAGCATCCAATTTTACCTACGAGTTCTTTATATTAACAGTGAAATATTCATATTAAGCAATAATTAAAATTTACTATTCCAGCGAGCTCCCCGAATCGATCCTCACCCAAGAGCTACACGGACAATTCGAGCAAACAACCGCAATGGCGGAGCCGCAACGCGAGGCCGCAGCGCTGGCGCTCGCCCGTCGCCTGCCCGCGCCGCACCGCGCGCTGCTCGCCTGGCTCGTGCGGCACTTCGAGGCGGTCGTGGCCCACGAGCAGGTCGGTAGCACACACGTGCCTATGTCTACTACATATGAGGAGCTGGCAAACATAACGTCGTAATTACAAAATTTCACAAACACGTTTTTTTGTGAAATTGTGTTCATCTATTACCTCTTCATGTATTACAAAAGAAACAGAAAATAAAGTGTCTACAAATGGTTTAAAAACGGAGTAAAAGTTGAAAATTTGTAAAAATTAAAAAAAATATATATCATTCCACAAATATTTTTTTAAATATCTATTAAAACTGTACGATTTATATGATTTTTCTACATTATAATAACTTACACACAGGAAAAGATATTGAAAATTATCATTTTATGTAAATTATACAATAGATGTATCATAGGTTTTAATAGGGAAATCTGGTCAATTTCATTCAAAACGTAATAAATGTCGAGTGATTTCAATCAAAATGGGTTAATTGCAAATTTGTTTTGTCTATATCTAATTTAATTTTGAATTTAGAAATTTGGAAAAATCGTATGTTGAATAAAGATTTAACAGTCTAATTAATCCAAAAATCGCAACCCCACACATGGTCCAGATCGCAATATTTCAGTTTTTTGGCTGTACTGTAAAATTAAGAATCTTGCAATTACGCCGTTTTGATTGCCAGCTCCTCAATTATCGTCATAAGATACTTAAAAACATCTAGTGCTTATTTTTTTGACAATGGTAATTAAATAATCTAACGTTGTATCGGTAAATATATCGTCGATTCCCATATATCGGAGTAATCGCCGAAATAGTGATATAGGATGAACAATGATACAAAATATAGTACAAATTGTGAGACTGAATTACCCATTAATTCAACCTGAATGAGGAATTCTACTTGAAATGTTTCATACTTAGAAATGCACGTAGTAAGCCTCATCATGATTTCAAAATAGTAGTCTTAATATAAGAAATAAATAAGACAAAGGTAATATGAAAGAAAACTAATTTCTCTAGCATGACACAGAAATACAAAGTGCTGCTAAGTAATTAATATGACGAAATAGTGTAATTCGAAAGATGTTTGGTTTTAAACGGTCTTCCTTGTCAGAA
This sequence comes from Polygonus leo, assembly GCA_018250455.1. Taxonomy (NCBI): domain Eukaryota; kingdom Metazoa; phylum Arthropoda; class Insecta; order Lepidoptera; family Hesperiidae; genus Polygonus; species Polygonus leo. The sequence continues at coordinate 10,126 of DWNR01001297.1, forward strand.
ACCAGGTTTGCATCGGCTCAGCCTTTCCCTTCATGGTCACATGACCACGGTAGGTGAGCTCGAACTGCTCGTCGAAGTTTTCTTCCTTCATCAAGTAGCTAAAAAGAAACACATTATATTAATATTCAGTTGAGTTTATGCCCTACAATAAATTTGCACAGTGTTATTACGGCATAGTGTGATTGAAATACCCATTGCATCGTAATAATTAATTATATTGACGCAGTTGTATTCGAAGCATCGCTGATGCACGAAACACGCAAGTGTGAAAGGGAACCTAAGGAAACCTAAAGTCATGCCTAGTGTTTTAGTAACCATTTTATATAAGCTATGAAATAATACCTAATTAGTCTAATTACCAACTATATACGACGCAAATAATATTTGTTCCATCATTGTCTATAACCCTAAATGGTCTAAAACATTGACTAATTCATGAAATATATTTAATTGATTTTTCAAATGTTTCTACACGATAGATGATAGTTACTTTTTGTCAAGTGGAATGACTTATAACGCAAGTTTTGTTGAGCCAGCCTTATAAAATTGCGGATGAAAGTTGAAATAATGAAGGAGACCGTAGATAAACGAGGCTGAATTGTTAATGTTTGTTTTGAACATATACTACTTACGAAATCTAACAGTCCCCTGAACAATCGTATTCAATATTTGTCATAGATATCATGTGCTGCAATGGCTAGTTACGATATGATATGCTTCTTAATTTGCTACTATATTGACATAAAAACAACCACAAAGAGACTGATGTGAACTCTTAACTCATTAATTAGGACAGATCCATAATATAGGTCAATGAAAATTTGCAACAAAGCAATCCCTATAATATTTATTGCAAGCTAGACAAGCACATCTACGGATTCCAGACAAGAAGCAGAGGTAAGCCGATTAACTTCGGTTATATGGCTTCTAACTGGCTTTTTACTGATTTCCAACACAACTAGTTTACTCGTCGTAGCAGTGACATTACAATTAACGAAAAAATAAATAAAATTGACGTCAAAAATAACCAAAAATTCAATATGAAAGTTTAATACAACGACAATAAAATATAAGACAAGTTTTGTGAAATAGTTTTTGTAAACGATAAATTAAAAGTGCCGCCAATATGGAATCATTTATGGATTTCTATTTTGAAGGAGTGTTCAGTAATATGAAACGTGATGGTTTGAATGAAAGATATAAGAGACGGGAACTTGTTGCGTATTTCAACAGTGTTATTGCTGGGTGTGCTAAAGGTTAATAGAGTTTTTTTTAACACTGTGAAAAAATATATTTCATATTTTTTGCAAATGTTAAAAATACTGGTGTTGGAAATCTAAGCCTAGATCTTTAGTGTGATAGGCCAATAATTTTACTAATAACATACATTCCTGCATATTTTGTCATAAAGAAAAAATTGCAAAAATAATGATGAAAACATTTCTCTAATTCTTTACCAGTCACATACTTATTCTTCCTGTTAAATTAATGATAGTAACGTAAAGAATTTATTTTCAGGTCAAAACAAATCTGATGGTGTAACTTGTAAGAACTTCATATTGTCAGCTCTGAGATACCACAACAACTGTAAATCGAACAATGGAGATGTGTGTCTTATGGGAAAATATCATGATCTGCTGTATATAGCTATAAAGCTAGCATTTGATTGGAGTGTACAAGATAATGGAGTTGTTGCAGCGTTACTGGATGAATTGTATGCATGCGAGAAAACTTTTGAGAGGATATTTTTGGGTATGTGTCAAATTACGAACAATATTTGCAGCTTCATTACCAACCCAGGTTTCATTTATAATTTCATCCTTTCGTCTTCAATATATTTTTTTAGTCATTGACCCTATAGTACTCACTGCACAAATTCGTATTACAATATTTTTAGTCTTTAGAGGATTTACAACTTGCGTTTTCATATAAAAAATAATAAAATATTGTACATATTATAAATATTTTCATTTTAATTGATAATCCGTTTTTAAAGTTAATTTTTAGATATATAACTTATTTGTAAACATTTATTAAGGAAGCAAAATAATATTGTCAACAAAGTAACCTAATTTGATAATTTTAAAATATCCTACATTAATTTTATAAAACAATAAAGTTATTCATTATTTTAAAGGAAACAATATACGATGATGTATGTATCTGTATTATTTTTTCTTTTTTTTTCAGGAGCTATATTCGGTACATCAGCTCCTCACTTCTTGGCTGGATGGAAATCCGATTTTATGGATAAAGAAGAAAACGTTCATGCTCTAGTATTTTTCTTGGATCACGCAACTAATGCTAATCTAGAATACAGGGAAGGTGAGAAGGCATTTCGGTTTATAGACGTGCCATTGGAAAGTTGCGGCAAAGCATCTCCAGTACGAGTAGTCATTCAATTAGGAGCATCAGAAATGCTTATGATACTGCTAAGATTTGGCGCGAGAATAACACCGGAGAATGCTTCAACCAATCCAGTGGAATCTATTTTGGATAGACTAAAGGAGTATAATCGTAAATATCCTTATGAACTTGTTACTTGTCTGAAGTTGTCTTTAAGAGCAGTTCCGAATTTAAATTTGACTGTTGATAAAGCAAGTTTAAAACATTTAGAATTGCCAGATGATTATAACTATCAGAGAAAAATTGCGTTGGAAAAATATGGGGACATATTACAAGATCATTTGATACCCTCATCAAGATGTGGTTTGCAACCCGTTGAATTAAAGCATCTCTCTCGATGTAAAATACGTGAAATTTTGTGGGAAAATTTCGAATTGCCTTTCGGTATTTATAAACTGCCTGTGCCTGCTTCTCTAAAACGGTATTTGGATTTATTTGATGATTAAAGTTTTGAAAGATTAGTTGTTGTTTCAATTATTTACCTGTAGGTGTCCTCGCTCACATTGATGGTGCCTGGGACACCAGTAGTTTCGCACCGACTTGTCAGGTTGACAGTGTTTCCAAACAAGCAATATCTTGGCATACGATGTCCAATTACGCCAGTTACCACTTCGCCAGAATGAATTCCAATGGTGATCCCCTAGGGTATCAAAAATAAAATTAATTAGTTTTCATTTACACTAATCTCAAATAGATTTAGTTTTCAAACTTTTTTAGGTTTCCGTTTTCAAATGGTGCTACCGTTAGCAGCGTAGATGTAGCTATGGCCACTACGATGACATAAAATTTAAAAAGTTGAAAATAAACATAGGTCCCTATAAAAGCAACCGGTATTTTTGGCGTTTTTTTTGGACCGTGTATAAAACTACATTCTTATCAGTCACAATATCATCTCTTGGTACAGAAGTGTGCCCGTCGTGTGCAAGTCCAACTCATACTTGACTGATTACTTATCTACAAAGTGTTTTCTACATACCACTGGTTCACCATCAACAGTGACGGTCCTCGACAAATCCATCATCTCGAGAGCGAGAAGCGAGATATGTTTCGCATGGGCTACTTTGTATTCTGGCAGTCCAGACACTGCCATGTATTTGTCTCCAACTGTCTCCACCTGAAATTTAATTATTTATTATATACAGGTTGTCTCAAAATTCGGCGATGATCCGAACAGAGGCAATATGCCTGTCACAAGAAAAAGTTTGAAAAAATCAGCCAAGTCGTCTTTGAGATATGAACTTTTTTCGAAAATAATAAAAATTCCACACCTCTACCATATTTTTTAAACACAGTGTTCATAGATTGGCAAATTTTACTGTTCTCATATTTGTCACTGCCTCTTTTTTAGGGTCAATTAAATATCATTTATCATTACATGTACATTATGTTATAACAATCAAACACAAGTATTTCAAATGAATATTGCAAATATAATTATAAAAATATTGACAGATATTATAGAACATGGTCTTTGGTCATGGCTGATCAGCACTGGTAGAAATTCCAAATTTGATAAATGTTTTCAGACAAAAAAAAGAATTTACCTTGTAAACATCAGGGTTACGTTTAGGATCAGTAAGAACGTCAAAAGCGGTGTACAAATCGTTCAGCATCTTGACGATCTTCATGGCACCTTTGTGGTCGATGTTCCTAGCGCAGTAGTTAGCGAAACCCACGATGCCACTGAAAAGGAGGGTAACTGGATCGTAGCGGCGAGCGGGCACCGGGCGACGGTGACGGAGCTCCGTGGCAACGCTGATGGGTAATACGGAGTAGAGGAGCCTGAAAGAAATTTAGTGGAAATAAAGTTTTCTTTTATATCGTGTAAATGTAGCAAACGAGCATGTAGTCCTGATAATAAGCGGTCACTGCCTCCTATAAACTTAAGTATCCTCAAGTTCGAAACGTATTTGAGGTTGATCACAGATGCGTTGCTATCCCTGAGGACTAAGATGTTTGCCTCGTGTGTAAATATAAGCGCAGGAATTGCTTCACGGAGTGTTATGAAGGTGGCAATAGTACCTCCGGTCAATCGACACGAGTTCTTCTACCTATTAAAGAGTGTTTAATGAGATGTTTTTCCTGTTTTTTGTTTTTTGCATGCAATTGAAAATTGCATGAAATTGATGGTCTAAATATGACTTATATATACTTATATACGTATATTAAGTATATTTCTATAGCATTCATCATACGAGTATTACATTAGTATATAAAGATATATGAAAAAAATAATCATAAAATGTTGTATGAGGAAATATGTGATAATGCAATTTTAACGTCATTTAATTGTGCAAAGGTGTTATTTTGCGGAAAATGTTTATAAATTTGATTACATTGTTTCGCAACAATGCGCGCCAAATTACTCGTCGACTTATCGACCGACCATTGTAGTGTCAACATACCCTGACAATGGTTTGTTTTGGAGCGAAACACGTGTTGGAAATAAGATATAAACGGAGTTTTTATTTATATTTTAACCTAGAACCAGCCAGGCCGTAGAGTGGCCAGGTGGTAGAACTCATGTAGTTTCACCGGGGAGGTACCACCGCCACCCTCATCATCCTCCGTGAAGCAATTATTGTGTTTCCGTTTAAAGAGGCGTGGTTGCCGGCTACATTTATATACGAGGTGAACATCTTAGTCCTCAGGGGTAGTAACGCTTCTGTGATCAAACTTTGGAAGTTAATTGTCCTGGAGATGATTACTGATGTCCATGGGCGGCAGTGACCACTTACCATAAGGTGAACTGCATATTCGTTTGCTACCTTTGTACGATAAAAAAGTGTTCACCATCGCCTACGGAACACCAGAGGAGTCGCTAATGATTCACCGGCTGTGAAGGAGAGCTCTCTTCGCATTTGATGTGGATGAAACTTTATCCTTCGGGGAGCGGATTGTTGCAAAGTAAAAAAATCAGACTTTATAAATACAGTTTTCTTAATTAGTTAAGAATATACTATACCTGTCAGTTTTTTGCTTTTCAGCCTCCAGCTCCCTGAAGGTCTGTT
>DWNR01001298.1:0-15540 GCA_018250455.1 Polygonus leo
TGTAATGTATGTAAGAAATATGTTTGGAAAAAATTCCGTAGCGATTAGCAATCTTCATTGTATAACATTTAGTACAGTATTTGTAGCGCAATATTTATTTTGTCAGTTGGCAATACCAAGTAATTTGGGACTGGCAACATCCTCTTAATCCTTGCTAAGAGGCTCAATTCGCTTCAAGTTTAAAGATCGCTGGCGATCACACTTCGCCAACTGAGATAAAACAAATTTACTATTGTAACGGATGAAATGTCGAGAAGTCAGAAGAAAAGCGGTACGATAGATGTTAGCTGAAGCGGGAGGAGGGACATGCAGCGAGGGAAAGGGGATTGGTTTATATACAATTTTCTATATACTCAGATCTGCTTTTATTTTCAATCATTCAAATGTAGAATTGGAAATTCAGAAAAGGGAGGTCGTATGGAAAGTACACCTTCTATAATATTAAAAACTTGTACAATCAAGTAATAGAAATTATAATATAATAATATAGAAATGGTAATTATGCAAGCAGTAGTACGAGGGGTCACTGCACACAGATGCGTCGCCACCCATGAAGATTGAGTCGCCTTTGGTGTTGAATATGACCGGCAACCACAACTTCCGACCGAGTCAGTCCGTCCGGCACCAACGATGCGAAGTTACGATGGTATTTTTTATTTATACTATATTGGAAACCTAAATTTAAGTGACAAGAGTGTCCAACATCGGCGTGTTTGTATGAGGAGAGTTATGAAAGTGGAAGAAGCTAGGCAGGAATGCCACAACGGTACCGTTTGGCACTCGATACTCTCTGCCTACCCCGTTAGGGATTTGGCGTGAAGATGTGTATGGAAACCTATATAAGGAATACTAACTGAATAATTACGGAACACAAAAATACATTTATGTATTGTCAGATAGCTGAACTCGTTTATTTCAACCGGGGAGGTACCACCGCCACCATCATTATCCTCCATGAAGCAATTCTTTTGTTTCGGTTTGGAGAGGAATGGTTGCCGGCTATACTTATAGACCAGACGAACACCTTCGTTTTCAGGGGTAGCAACGCATCCGTGATCAAACTTAGGTATTATTTAATCCTACTTGGGGATGATTACTGATGTCCATGGACAGCAGTAAAAAAAAAATACAAAATAAAATCCCTGACAGCATTCACCGCCATCCCTTGGCTATAGCGACAAGTTATGGCTCCAGTCCAAATAATACCTATACATTAATTATTGTGTTATTCATCAGTATCGAGAAATCCGAAAGGATGCTTGATTAAACAAATTCTTTCTTACACGTCCACGCACGTCTTAACAAATGGTTATGGGAAAATAAAAAACGAAACTTGAACGAATGGTTTGTTTACATTGATTTTAACATTCATAGCTTGGGTTTGAATGGACGACCAGTAGAACAAGTTTGGATGAGCCTGTTCAAAGTTCCGTTTGACTTTGTAACCCGTTAATTTATTCACTATTGAAATAGGTTACTGGATATGAAATGCAGTTATCGGACCGGGTTTAATGTAGGTGTTAATGGTAATGCGTCTTTCTTTTTTTGATTCAGTTGTGTCGTAATGTAATGTTATCTACATTCTACATCTTGTCACCTTAATATCATCATATGATAAATCTTAGATCCTCGATGTTCGTCCATGCTAAACTTCGGAAATACTAAAGCGATTTTAGGGGAATTTTGCACATATGTGTTGTTTACTTCTATTTAAGAGGTGGGATACTTTTGGATCTAATAAATCCAGTTTTTTTATATCGAATGAAGATAGGAAACGAGCAGGCAGTCCACCAGATGGTAAGTGGTATTCCCAAGTCCGGTTAAATCGTACCTGAGGTTGAGGCGTTGCTACCCATGAGGACCGAGATGTTGTTTGTGGTGTGAGAAGTAGTAGATACTTTGCATAACCATTATGTTAAAATTTTCACTAGTTTAGTTCAAAACAAAACGCCGGAAATATGGGATTCTTTTATGAAATCTTTTTTTAAAACACTTTTTCTTGTAATTGTTTTTAGAGCGGTCACAGTAACTATATATTTTGTAAAAAAATCTTATGTCTACCTATTACGGATTAATAGAAACAGCGATGACGGACGGACCGAAGTCTTAATAGCGTCCTTTTTGGCGGTAAGGAACCCTAATACTTTGAAAAAATTATTAAATACACTATCAAAATTAAGCAGAGAAAACCGGACTACTTATTTGTTAAGTCGATAACAGTTAAAGGGATTATGTTATAGGGTGCTCGGTTCCGGCCGAGGTCAACATGTACACGTTCCTGCCAAGTGCAAGCTCTTAGAAAATTAACTCGCATATGTTAGTGTGACCAACTTATTAATAAGGTTTTTGCATAATAATGTCTCGTTTGTCACTGTAGCATACAATTAGAGATTTTTTTTATTATTGTGTTCTAGTAGGCGTTCTAATACGTAGTATTTGTTTTGGTTTGGTTCCATTCAAATTGGATTGAATGAGTTCATTGATGGTTGAATTTCATATTTGGTAAGAATTGCATCGTTTTATACTGAGTGTATTTAATAAACACATAAATGTTTACAAGAGCAATACAATATAATAAAACTCTAGATTGTCGACTACCGATTAATGTGGTCCTTAAATATATAATTCGTAGTTTGCTTTAACTATTTTCTAGCTTATTACAAAATTTTGTAATGAAATGGTTTGATAATGTTGGATTTTATTTAAAGATTTTTTAGTTGTACACATTCAAATAAAGTATTGTCCTGAAATACATTTTTCATACAAGGTACTTTCACATATGATTCAAAACACAATATAAACTAAGCAGAGAAAACCGGACCACTTATTTGTTAAGTCGATAATAGTTAAAGGGATTATGTTATAGGGTGCTCGGTTCCGGCCGAGGTCAACATGTATACGTTCCTGCCAAGTGCAAGCTCTTAGAAAATTAACTCGCATGTGTTAATGGGACCAACGTATCAGTAAGGTCTTTGCATAATAATGTCTCGTTTGTGACTGTGGCATTCGATTAGAGAATTTTATATACTTGTGTTCTAGTAGGTATTCGTTTTAATTTAGTTGAATTCAAATTGGATTGAATGAATTCGTTGACGATTGCATTTCATATGTCGTGGGAAACTGCATCGTTTTCTATTGTGTATTTAAAAAACACACAAAAGTTTACAAAAAGAGGTACACAAAAGTAAAACTCTAGGTTCTTTACCGTCAGTTGAGTTGTGATTTTTTTAGATGAATATGGCCCTTAAATTTAAAACCATAGTTTGCATTGTGTATTTTCTAGCTACTTACAAAACTTTAGGTATTAAGTTATAGGGCGTTTGGTTCCGGCCAAGGTCACGTTCCTGCCAAGTTGCCTGCAAGCTCTTAGAAAATTAACTCGCATGTGTTAGTGTGACCAACTTATCAGTAAGGTCTTTGCATAATAATGTCTCGTTTGTGACTGTGGCATACGATTAATGGACTTTGTACTTTTGGTCGCGTATACTTTATTTACACTACTACACTTATTGTCTCGTTCAATTCGGATTGGATTGAATCAATTAGTCGAAGATTGTTTTTAATATCTTGTGTCACTGTATGTAATTTCTTAATACCTAGACACGAAATTTTCCATGTCCATTAAAAACAAAGTCGATCTATGGGACTCTGCCATTTAAGATTTAACATTTATTGTTAGAAAACCCTTTTATTTGATGCCTATAAAGTGCCATGCCAAGTGTACTCCACATGAACATAAATGGTTGGTTAAACCAATTATCCTTAATAATTTGTTACTAAAGAATGAACTCTCGGTGCGAATTAAATAAAAGCTTGAAATTTCAATAACTTTTTTATTGATTTAAAATTGTCTAAATTCACGGATTAAAAAAAATAATAATTTTATGGTCTAACAGACTCAACGGCTTTTGAAATCTTGTCATTTAAAAAAATCATAAGAAAACTTTTCGCAATTTATAACTTTTTCTAATAGCGTATAACATTGATAACATCGTCAGCCAGCTGCCTAATTATCTACATCGTTGACTGGTTTCCACAGCAATTAGCTGTTTCAAGTTCTATTTTTATTTCTATATCTGACATCGAAAGTGTTTCAAGAGTTTCCAGTTGCCAATGACGTGTTGTCACTTGTAACTGGCTGTACAGGTACACGATTAGGGACATTAAAGGCTGGTTCTGTATGTTTCTTTTAAATTAGTGCCATGGCACAAATGTTGGACGTACTGCGCTGATAAATCAGCGTCTGAATCGGTCGCAGTTTGGTTGGCATATCGCATTAAGCACGACCGCACCGAAGCTGAATCGTCGGTAATACTTTGCCATTTCGGAGCGCTACGTTATTGAGAGCGTTCAATTGTCATTCAACAAAACGCATGGAAGTTTAGGTGACGAAAGGTGACACGTGTGGCAAAATGTGTCGCGAGATTTGTTAAATACATTGAATGCATTCTCGCGACAATAGGCCCTTCACTGAAGGTTCGACACTACGCCGAACGCGATGTGATTTCTGCTAATGTACCAATACCCGGCCGAACGTTTAGCGCCGTAATTTCCGCAGATATGTCATGGCACTGAGTGTGAATTTATGATTTAAAACCTATTATATCGTTACTACATCAATCACTTCTTGTTTGATGGAGAGGCATGCTTACTGGACAAAAAATGTCCAACACGCCCAGTCCTCAGAAGTGTCATCACATGTCAGTCTATTTTTCTGGCATAACTACTTTTCAGTTTAAACGTACTTCAAAGTTACAAGCACATCCTTTAACACAGCAAGTTAATATAAAGCTCGTAATTTTTTTACAGTACCTAGTTACATATATACAATGTTTGTTAGAGAGATTTTATCCTTATAATTGATCTTATCGATTGGTTGATAATATCAGAACTGTCATTTTTAACTAGGATTGTATAAGTCTTAAAAAAAAATTTAAAGTATGAAATGCAGAAAACGATCTACTGGAATGGCGTACCAGAAGATTTTTTTTGATAGAGCAGTGTTTCTAACCTTTTAATCTTGACGGACTATTCGACCAGATTTAAGTCTCGTCGTACCACCTTATGTAAGTAAATAAACTACTATACGAGTATTATAGTTGTAGTAGTCATTTATTTATTATCAAAATTGTTTTTGCGAAAGAAAGTTTTTAAAAGTCACATGTTTTTGTTACTTTATATAATCGTATTTCTTACATGTTGTTACCTTATATTCACATATCTGTTGTCACGGACCAACACTGGTCCGAGGCCCACCGTTCTGCAATACGACATTGGTTCTATGGTAAGGCGTTGTCAAATAATATAATCAATCACTGTCCAGTAGAAATTGGGTGACTTGAACAATTGCCACAGAAAGGATTTATGTAGCAATTAATTTTGAAATAGAAACAAATTATATAAGAGTGAGCCTCTTTGTGGTTGAAATAACAACAAAGTCTTCACGTCTTTCATTTAATAGAAAGACAAATTAGTTTCATGTATGCGTCAATCACTTCATTTTGTCTATGTATGTACCGATATTCTTATAGTATGAGATATATTATTGATATTGAAACAAGTTGTCAAGCAACCTGTATAAGGGTTCCGCAGGGTGATATCACCGCTACAACTACTTCTGCTGTGCAGTTGTTAATTTTTAATTTGGGTTTCAGTCATCTGACATTGGCATCTGCCAATTATATATAGAGATCATATCGATAATTAGGAGGAGCAACGCATCTCTAGTTTATCTCAAGTAATGCTTTTACGTAGTCTAAGGTTAACTATACGAGTAGGTGTCCATAGAGTGCAGCGACCATTCAACATGAGGTGGACTACATGCCCGTTTGCCACTTCTTTAAAAGTATTAATTAAAGTCGCTCGCTATTATTTGCCTAGCCTAGTTGGTCATTATATGTATTAAACTTTTAACTCCTCCTAAGCCAACGGATTACTACTTCTAGTTTCCCGTAATACAATAAATACTTTAAATAAATAAACTTATAATTATAACGTTATAACTATAACTTCAGGTACAGAAAAAAATGATCTTTTAATCAGTACACTTTTTCGAAGTATGTACCTATATTTTAGTAAGGTGGTACCTATCTACATAATATTAAAATACGTGTAAACTAGCTCCTTTTTCCACGCTGTACTAGGACAGCATAACTAGTCGCGGCATGTGGAGCGGCCGCAGTAATAGGGTGAGCACATACATAAGGGCAGCAGTGCGCCGCGGTACCCGTTGAGCACCGACCTACTGAACCTGTTGCTGACACTCGTAGGGTGACAGCGTTTTTGGTAATTTTAATTTTCATTTTTAAAAGACTTTTTGACTGATGATAAGTGATTATTGCTGCTCATAGGCCGGTGTAATCAATCCCAGGTAAGAATAAATAGTACCTGAGGTTGACACCAGATGCGTTGCTACCCCTGAGGACTTAGATGTTCGTTTCATATGTAAGCCCAGTCGGCAAACACGCCGCTCCGAATGAAAGCACAAGAATTTCTTCACAGAGGATTATGAGGGTGGCAGACGTTCCTCTCGGTCGAAATACACGAATTCTACCACCTGGTTAATTGCGTTAAATGTAATTATAGGTACCCAATAATAAAAAAAACTTATAAGGTAGCTCCTTTTTATTAAATAAAATGACATGACCAAATGTGCCTTACAGCAGTACACTTTTTCGTGGAAATGGAACTGTAGGTGAAAACACCAAATAAATACGTATAAACAAGCTCCTTTTTCCACACTGTACGCGGAGCGGTACGTGGAGCGGCCGCAGTAATAGGGTGAGCGCACACATAAGGGCAGCAGTGCGCCGCGGTACCCGTTGAGCACCGACCTACTGAACCCGTTGCTGACACTCCTAGGGTGACAGCATTTTTGGCCATTTTAATTATCATTTTTAACAGACTTTTTTGCAGTATAAAAGTCGCATAGGAAACTGTAGTCCAACTGATGATAAGTGAGTATTGCTGCTCATATACAGGTATAATCAATCTTAAGTACGATTAAATTGTACCTTATGCGTTGCTACCCCTGAGGACTCGCATATAAGTATAGAAACTACGCCTCTCCAAACTGAAACGCAAAAATTGCTTCACGGAGTACTATGATGGTGGCGGTGACACCTTCCCGGTCTACACGAGTTATGCAATAGCAAAAATCTTTCATGTTATTGCACAATAATTGCAATTCTAATTATGCATATTTTGTATTTTAAGAAAATATTCCAAGAAAGGACGAAACTACGGCTTATTTACTACATTAAAATTACAACATTAAAATATTACAAAAGAAAATAATGTCCAACAAAATTTTGTTAAAAGGTATACATAAAGTTATAAGAGGTATACAAGTGAAAATAATAATTAAGCTTTTTATACTTAAGATACTAAGACGTTGTCACTCTAGCATCAATCAAGTACAGGTGGCTTGCCTTGCGCGGCCGTTTCGCTGCGCGTGCGCAGTTCGACACGCGCGCACTTTTATCTCTTGTCTCCACTATCTCCAGTCATAGATCGATCAACACTTGATTTCTAGTTAGCAGTCAACACACTAGTTTAGCCTGTTTTGTTGCTGAAACTGCTTAGCTCTTAAGCTTTTTATGCAATCGAGGTAGTAAACTAGTTTTGATGAGTTTTGCAATTACACTTGAATAAGGTTTTCCTTTGTTTACTTTCATTCACTACAAATGAATCACACCATTTTAAATATAACCTATCTGCACGATTCTACCTTGTGTGACTGATAAGGAAATTTAAAATTAAATATTTAACAACAATAATCTACGGCCATAGTAACACATATTCTGTAAAAAAATCTAGATTCTGCCTATTACGGTTCAAGAGGTACAGCCCTGTAACAGACGGATGGAAGACGAATTTTAGTAATAGGGACGTTAGCACCATTTGGGTACGAAGCAATTTTGACCAAAATACAACCGACTTCAAGATGAAGTAAAAAGTGAAAATAATAAATATTTTTGATGTCGATGCATTTCCGCCTTCATACATACCTTGTTCTTGGAACTGACTTTATTTTTTTAACGACTTCAAAAAAGAGAGCAGGTTCTCAATTTGTCGCGCATATATTTTTTATGTAGTAGTTTGGTTGAACGCGCTAATCTTAAAAATATTTGGAGCAACCTTTAAATATTAAAATTTTGACTTGATATTTCAGGATCTTCATGAATTTTCATTTAGAAAGAAATGAAATCACGAGAAAAATCACGAGACGATTCTGGAAATTTTTAAAAATTCTGAGCGCCCCTTTATTAAATTTTAACCTTCTTTTATTTGAAGTCGATTAAAAATAAAAGATATTCTATTCAAATAAAACCTATTTTCTCGCGCAATAATAATTAATCTATCTGATTAGGTGCGGTACATGGAGGATCTATGATTACATGATGATTGTTTTCCGATATTTGTACAAAAATTGGTTACATTTTTGATTATATAATGGGACATTACGACAACGCGAATTTCTACTACACAGTAAAGAGTGAAACTATTCCATAAAATTGCATTTAATATGACATGCTAGTAAACGAAAATCGATATTTAATCTCATCTGGCAATAAACTTCATATATTCATGGTAAATGTCGACTCAGACAGTTAGCTTTATGACTTTATTACGCTAGTTTTCATCCAGCCAGTTTATGGCTACGTCTGGGCGAAATTTCATGGAAATATCTCGGGGCTTCTATAAGTCGGGACGCCATCTCTCCCAGCAGAGGTCGTTAAAATACAGTAGCGTATCAGACTGGCAAGATGTCTACTCTAAATTCTAATAACATATCTAAGGTTATCGTTTCGCTCAAGGCGGGAAACGAGTAAATGTAAAGTTGGTTTAAAATGAAGGCGAGGAAAGAAAAATCTTATTGTCATCACGTGATATTTTTTCACTGCTGGGCAAGAGACTCCATTTAAAGGTAGAATATTATGACAGTCAACTATGCTCGCTAAGTTCGAAATGGTAGACTTATCTAATCTTTAATACGTGTATAAGTTTCCTTACAATAATTTGCTTCGTCCCATTACTATTATAACTAATTATAAAAACAGAAATTACTATTATAACTAATTAATAATAGTAATTTCTGATATGCACATGACTTTAAGAAAACTGTGTTTGCCTGCTATTTTTATTAAATAGTGTGTGTATATTTCTTAAGATGTAAGTAATTATATAAAGTCATAATAAACATAATAATATAATTTGATTTTCTTGATTAAACATTTACCTTAAGCTTCGTATTTGTCAAGATGTTTAATGATATTTCACCCGAGTGAAATGCGAATGTTTTTTTAAGAAATAAGATGAGATTCATCAGATAGAACAAGAGTCTAACTTAAACTAAGCCTAACTAAACTATAAATACACATATAATGTTTAGCACATAAAAACTTTCATGAAATATTCTTTCGTCTTACGCTGTGCGGTTAATACTTATGATCCTATGATCCTATATCAAATACAACGTTATGAAATATTCTCGCCTGAATCATTATCAATGGGAATTATTGAATCAGTCAACAATAATTTAACACCAACAGGTTACAAATATAACGGCACTAGGATTTACGAGTGTGTACCTATATGGAAACAGTTTGTACGTTCTCAATCACTGTCGTGTGTTAGTAACTCAACACCTATTATATTTAGTGCCTGGGCAACCGAGATACGCTTTGAATGGAAATGAAAATCTTAGCTGGGAATTTCTGACCTTATTTCGTACGAGACAATAGCTATATAATACAATTGCTTTGTTTAACAGTAGCTTGGTCATATTGGAAAAGCGTAAATCTGTGGAAAATTGTGCCGTAAAGTTTTAAGACCGTATATATCTTTGTGTCTAAATCGCAAGCTTTCAGGCAAGCATGATTATCAGTAAAAATAAAAATGAAGGTCGAAGTACTCAAGATTAATCATTTATTCCAATTTGTTACTATCTTTGGACTACATTTTTTTCTACTGCCACTAAGATGCGCAAAGTTTCTATAAAACTCTTTCAAAAGCAAAATGCTACTACCTACTGTTTCGGAATTTGATACGGGAAAGAAGCGGTTAGAAATTTAAAGTCCTTCTTGTTTCACCCATTCTCGATAAACTTCATTCGGGTACAATTCGGGTACATTCGGGTACAATTCTAATTTTCAAAAGACCTTCGGGTAATTCGAAAAATCACTTTCAAATAGTGTCAAAGTTATTGCATACTGTTTTATGTTTTTGTATTGTTTTGTAGTTTAGTTACTTGGTAGTTATGTTATAGTGACAGCATATAATAGTCATGAAATATAAATCTAATACCCCTTAAACTATCTTTGCAATGTCTTTAGCTTAAAATTATTTTGTATTATAACCACGTAAATCAATGTAATGGATATTTATTAAGAAAATGTACGGCTGTTGTAATTTACACAAGAATTTATTTATCACGAATGAAAACATGAATAAATGAGCGTTTAATAAACTTTTCAAATACATTATTCATGAAAATTATGCGGAATTTTTCACTGATTAAGATGTATGTTTTACTGCGTCATAGTCAATATACTTAGTTTCCAGTGCAATTAACTGAACTTAATAAACTGGTAAGTATTGTATATTTTATGTATAAACTGGTAGATAATACGCATATTGTAGGAATCAAGTTTAACAAGCAATTAATGCAGAAATTACATGCGATAGGTAATAATATTTTTAATAACGGATACTTAAATGAAAAATTTTACACGACGTAACAGAATTTTACTTAATACTATAACTAATAATTCAATAATAATAAATTAATAATTTTACTTTATAATTTTTTTTTTATTTTTTTGAGGAGAGTTATGAAAGTGGAAGAAGCTAGGCAAGTATGTCAGAACCGTGCCATTTGGCACTCGATACTCCTGCCTACCCCGTAAGGGATTTGGCGTGAAGATGTGTGTGTGTGTAACAGAATTTTAGAATTTTTTAGAAATTAGAGATATCGATTACCAAATGCTACAATTAGAATAGCTTTATTAAGGTTTTTTTTACTTATGTATCTACGACGCCTCACTTCATAACCATTAAAATTTGTTTGACGCGTCTCGTCAGAATACCTCCTCAGAGTACCTTGTCACTTGTCAGTATACCTTCGTTATTTAATTTTATATTGTATGAACTTACGATACCGAATACTAAATACGAATACCGAATACGAGACCGAATGTTTATTCGGTGTTAACATTTATTTTCATATATTTGTAAATAAATAGACGACGCATTATTCGATAGCACTAAATAAGTACCTGCGAAAAATAGGTAGGGATGACACCTGTATTTTGCACACACACACACACACATACACGCCAAATCCCCAACGGGGTAGGCAGAGAGCAGGTATGCTGAAAGAACATGTTGAAAGAATGACGGATAAAACGTTACCAAAACTAACTGATGTTTCAAAAGTTAATGATGTGTGCCCCTACATAATTATTTAAAAATACTTTTGATTTGAAAATTTGATGTACACCATCAACAGATTAGATTTTATTTTCACCTTTCAAAAGACCTACTAAAAAAAACCTACTAAAAAAACCTACTAAAAGACTGGACCTAAATTTATTATTGTCGACTGCTGGTTACCGTTATCTTATATCTCTCGAAATGGATCTGTCGAAAATATTTATCTGTAATCAGTTTGGTATTCGTTTCAAATGTTAACGAAGTAATTCAACTGGGTCATCTACAAAAATGGCATGACTGCATAACTATGTTCGTGTTAGTTAAAACCACTTGTTAGGCGCCATCGCCTTTACGTTACTTTTCAAGTTTGCTCATGGCCTTCACCATAGAGTGTAGATTTTTTGCGCTCTATGCTCTATGCTTGTATGTATGTTGAGTTTTGGCGGGAAAGTGAAATGGTATGTATGTCGCGGCATTGAATTATTTTCTAAAGCTTGTGTACTTCGGGAGTTTATGTGTAAATTTATTGCAGTTAATCGTGTATTTGTGGGTTACTTCCAAAGCTCCATAGAAGCTTCTAGTAAAGTATCCACCACTTTACTTGAGCATGACTTGGACTTAGGACGTTACTTGTTTTTGTCTGAACAAATATATGTTGACTTTTTTATGTATTTGACGTAGGATTAATATTTTTATAAATTATGGCATTTTAGTTTAAAAGAATAAATGATCACGCAGTCCACCTGTTGTTGAGTGGTTTCTGCCGTTATAAGAGCTGTGATAAACCAAGGACATTCGAAGGGTCACCACCACCGTTTTTGTGGAATGACAATTATATTATTTATGAGAAACAATCAAAATATGTTGCAAAATTAGAAAAAGTCACATATGATTTATGTACCTCCTACAGAAGATCGTCTAAAGATTGGCCTTATGTATTTGTGTTAGGTTTGGATTGGACTTATATTTCCTAACTTTTACTAATTTCATGTAATAATGTTACTCACTCTTAGTATAAATTGTCTTCACACTTCCTTATTTCCAAAAAATAAAATATTCGTCACAAAACCGAATACATTATGATTTTTTATGAAAAATGAAAGTAGCTAGAAGGTAGGCAGATTTCTATTCCAAAATCCTGGCGTCTGAGCCACAGATTGTACTATTGTACAATGTCATAGCTCAATGCACCAGATAGTGTAAATGGTCTATATCTGCTGTTCAGATAGGTCAGATAGCGATCACGAGCTGAATCGACAGCAACAAAAACACGCCACAAATCGTAAAAATAATATTTTATGGAAATTATTTTCATTGCAAATTAATAGGTGTTTTACTGTACTACATACAGGTAAGTGAAATAAAAATAGCACATAGGTTAAACGTTATGAATGTGTTATTTTTGCGTTTGGTACACGTATCATGCTCGAAAGCATCTTTGGATACCCATCTCTCTCTTGTTTCTTTAATCTGTGATTATTGCTAATGTAGGCATTTTTTGAGAATTAAATGCAATAACTAGACATGGTTTATTTCTCATTATTCAATGGTAAACGTGGAATTCAGCCACCATTCTTGTAACACTGCTTGGCGCGGGCTTTCGTCATATTGAGAAGGATTTTGGCCAGTCTTTCGCGCTGTCCAGATCAGACTTAGTAGATTTCACATACCTCCCCCTGAAATTTTCTTCCCAAACTCTTAGACGTGTAGGTTTCCTCACGAGGGTGTCTTAAACCAAAAAACAGTATTGAAAAATAAGAGTTGCGTACTTGGGATTCGAACTATCAAGGTAAGGTCGGATTATTAACCAGTAGGTAATCACTGCTTCTGTTCAAGTATCAAAGACAAGCAAACTTCCTTTTTTCAATTAACTATATATAAATCTATCCAACATTGACGTCTAGATGGCGCATGCAATTTAATAACATGTCGTACAAGAGACGTTGATTTATGGCTATGAGTATTTAATGGGTCTATAGTATATCTGCTATTATGTTGATTGATAAAGATCGACTTGAGGCTGGCGGTCAAGGTCAACAAATAAACAGACATCATCATCATTATTTTATACCGGCCATAGTCAAAGCAAAACTTAAAATCGAAACAAAGAACACCGTGTTTATATATTTTGCAATAAGCAAACTATTACTAAGCAATTATCATAATCATGATTATTGTTGACATTCAACAAGTCTATATAATATACACCAGTAATTTTTGGTTTTATCTACGGAAAAAATCCTAGTGAGCTGAATTTTGGTATACAGCTTTATTACGGCGCTTTCATGAAGATATGAAAAATTGACATTGATATCGTGCCGGCTAAAAAGTTATAAAGGTGAAAAGGTCACGAAAATCAGTTTTTCGCGAATATCTCGCGACCTATGGCTCGGATGTCAATAAAGGTCATTATAAAAATTATTTATCATGCGATTATCTACAAGTGCATCTTGCATTTATATCGTTGTTATATCGTTGTAGCCTCCGCCTGCGATACGTCCATAAAAGAGTCCAAAGTCTTGCTTCACGTACTTGTATATAATTTTTCTCACGTACTTTTGTTTCATGAATATTGTCAGCGCCGAAATAGCTCAGTTGGGAGAGCGTTAGACTGAAGATCTAAAGGTCCCTGGTTCGATCCCGGGTTTCGGCATGGAATAACTTTTTCACATTTATTTTTTTTATTTTTTTTTAAGTAATTTATTATTATATATGGTGTGATAATAATTTATTACTATAGTGGCCACTTATCAATTTAAGGTCTATTGTCTGAAGCAAGAAGGATTTTATACTTTAGGATAGCCTAATTGTTAAGAATCCTCTAGCGTCGGATTTGGTTGGAATTTCAGATACAGTTATGATGTTTTTCAAAACTTACATTTGTATTACAATTTAATTAACATTCAACTTTTGGGTTATGAAAGCAAGAGAGAAAACTTGGACAGCGCGATTGTCTAAAGCCTAATTCCCTCTTAAGTGAGGTAATTCCCTCTATTCAGCACGGATCTCTTATCCGTGCTCAATAGTGTGAAAATTAAGGTGTCGGGAAATAATAAGTACACATATTACGGTTCAAGAGTTGCCTGTGACAGTGGGGCGGACAACGGCCGGTTTCATTAACCTAACTATCCCTTACTAGAAGTTAAAATATTTACCATTGGTATGTATTTACATATCTATATTTATTTTACCAACCAAATTTTATCAACCATATAAACAACGATATAAATACAAACAACAATAAATAGGACAAACCTATTTATAACATAGATCTATGTGATCAAATTGACAGATACACATCAATGGTCGCTATTTAACTTCTAATAAAGGATAGAGACCCGTAGTAGATTAGGGATAGGGAACCCGTCTCTGTCAGTCTAAAAAAATCGTGATTAAGCAAAAATATATATGTTAGATGTAACTTTATTTAGATGTAACTTTATTTACGTGCTAATTGCGCACATATTGCAATTAGCATGTAATCTATCAGAGGTTCTAGTTTTTTGCGCATCTCTAATAGTATTTTAACGATTTATTGATTTGTTTTCAATCTTCGCACTTTGTAAATTATGACAGAATATTCATATTACATCTTAAGCAATAATTAATAAAAACTAGATCAATTAAGTTTGCACATTCAGCTGCGAAAATGTAATAATCTAATGAAGTTATTAAAATCGGTTTAAGATGAAGACTAGAGAAAAAAGATTATACAGTATGAAATCAGCACTTTATGCAATTTAAAAGATTGGCTAAAGGCATAGCTCTTGTATGCCGATGGTGGATGATTGCATATATGTTACGTTATATACTAATCTATACTAATAATATAAAGCTGAAGAGTTTGTTTGTTTGCGCGCTAATCGCAGGAACTACTATTGAGACAGGCTCACATCACATCACGCTTTGACCAATAGGGGCAGATTATCAACGAAAAATGTTGCAAAAACAGGGAAAATTTGACCCACTCTCTCTTATATGACGCAAACGAATTGCGCGGGTTCATAATCTATACTAATAAATAAAATTGGAGTCTCTGTTTGCAATATAAAAATGTCTGTCTGTCTGTTCCGGCTAATCTCTGGAGCGGCTGGACCGATTTTG
>DWNR01001299.1:0-15528 GCA_018250455.1 Polygonus leo
ATATGATACTCATTGTATATAATATTTATTTCTGAACATAAAAAAACAGTTATTCAAAATTTGTCATCATGCCTATTCTTGTGTTTCAATTAGGAGAGGCATGGCTGCCGGCTATAATTATAAACGAGGCGAACATCTTAGTCCTTCGGGATAGCAACACATCTGTGGTCAAGCTTGAGTACGATGATCACAGATGATCAAATTTAGGTATGGTTCAATCGTACTTGGGGATATTACCTACTGGTGAATACTAATGGGAAGCAGTGACCACTTACCATCAGGTGGACTGCATGCTTATTTGCTACCTTAATACGATAAAAAAATCAATTACATAAGGAATAAGTACGATAAGTGTTGCCATCAATGAAATCCTTCTGACTATATGATTTTTATTTCTGTGAATAAATATAATTAAATATTAGACTTTTTCCGTATGATCGTTTGACGTCAATCTGATAATTGCTTGAGTGACTTATGCTAGGCACATTTAAATTATTAACCATGCGGTAATATTAAGATGTCAAGAAAATATTTCCATTTGTCTTACTTGTGATATTTACCTATTTAAAATCATATCTTTTTCAAATCTTTATTTAAATATATATTATTTTTGGCTACATGTGGTTCAATAAAATAATGGACGTTTGTAAAATCTTATGTCTTGATTATACTGTTAGTTGTTGTTGATTTTATTAAGAATTATAACTTAGGCCTATTATGCTGCTACATTCTCATTTGAAAACAATTAGCAGAATCCTGCAGAGTACTATTTATCAACTTCCTCTTAGTGGAAGTAGTATGTAGTAGGACTACTGTCGACTTCGTATATGACTTTTCATTGAATTTTGTATTGATCACACACGTCCAAGGATGACAATAGGCAGTCACCATCAACCTGGGCGCATGCTCGATCGATGCTTCAATTCTGAATATAATAGAAATAACGCTTCGCTTGATAAATAACGACTTGCACGGTTTATAGGTAGCTGATACACTGCTTTCTGATGGGTAGAAATGGATAACAAAAAATACGTAGATACCTCGCTACTATGCTTACGTAATCACAAAAAAAACCGTAGGTATACGAAATATCAAATTTAACTAGTCTGGCGATTACATTCAAAATCCAAAATAGCAAATAGTTTGATATAGATTTATAGTGATACATTTATGTTTGTCATAGATCGCGGTGGGGCGTAGCACGCGGGATCACACGATCGACGTGGACCTGACCCTGGAGGGGCCCGCGGCGAAGGTGTCCCGCAAGCAGGCGACGATCCGGCTGCGGAACAGCGGTGACTTCTTCATTTCGTCGGAGGGCAAGAGGCCCATCTTCGTGGACGGGCGCCCTATTCTGCAGGGGAATAAAGTGAAATTGAACCACAATAGCGTCATTGACGTAAGTTGGTTTTTGTATGTATGTACATATAAGTTCATAAGTATATTTAAGTCTTTTAAATACATGTTATACAATTAAAACACTTTTAACATTTAATTGATTGAATACTTTACAAAAATAATTGAGAGAAAAACAAGCTAACTGCGTAATAATTTATTCATTGTATTAAAGCAACTTGAAATATCTTATTTTGCTTGTTTTTGCCAATTTCCTGTTATGCTGCATGGTGAAGTATTTTCTTTAGATTTATGTAAGACTTCATCCAAAGTAAAAAGACAAACATTGAGGTTAGTATGTTGTTCGTGGTAATCACAACGCGCCCTAGAATTCTATGAAATGATGGTTCGAATTCACTTTCTATGCCTTTGACACGATGCGGTACTACGGTCGAGGCCGCGCCAGCACCAAGTTAAATGCGGAACTAGAGCTGCTGAATTTGAGGAACTGCGGAAACTAGACTGGTCTAACAGCATTTTAGCGACTTATTTTTATTTTCATCACTACATAGTATAAAACAAAGTCGCTTCCCGCTGTCTGTCCCTATACATATATGCTTAGATCTTTAAAAGTACGCAACGGATTTTGATGCAGTTTTTTTAATAGATAGAGTGATTCAAGAGGAAGGTTTATGTGTATAACACATGCATAATATAGTAGAAAAACACTGATACTATTTTATATGGCAGAACAACGTTTGCCTGGTCAGCTAGTTTATTATAAATGATAAAATCTACAATAACAGAGTTACAGTCTAAAAGTGTTTACTTGGTTCAGACATATAATCATTTGCAGATAAATAATTTTAGGTCGTTATCGTTTTACTATTTTCTTAATTATGAAAATGCAAAAAGGTCAAAAGTCGGTTTAATGCAGTTAGGCCACTCTGGTCCTAGTAACTTGATACTTACTTTTCCACTATCGGTAATATGCTATAAAGAAAAATCTTTGTAGTATAAAAATAAAGTCAAAAGAGAATTGTTACTTTGCTATTATTCTGTAGTTTTCCAAATAGCTTCGACATATTTGATGATCTTTTCGAAGATAGAGGATTCAAAGGAATTTTGTGAACGTTTAGAATAAGGGAATACACAGAAAATAATGTTTCGATATCAAAATTTTAGTTAACTGTAATCACATCAGTATTAAAAAGCCACTTGATCACATCAGTATTAATGGTGGGATTGACCTTAATTTACTGACGTTCAAAAATAATGGACTTTGAATAAAAATATTTTGATTTTAAATGGCATTCACCTCCTGATCGAGCGAAGTGTTGATCAGTGTGACAGTATTTTAGGACACAACTTTAGCGTGACTTCAAAATTAAATATCAGGATTTTCGGAGAGCAATGACCTCGTAATATTTTGCGGTTTTAATGACAAGTAGCGAATTTAGTTCTAGTCACTGCCTTATTTGATTGCTTTTAGGGTTATATAAAGAGCGCCAACTGGGCCCTATAAGAAAGACTTCGCTGTCAGTCTATCCGTTTGTCATAGGACTTAGTCTAATGAACCGTAATATCTACCTATTCATTACACTCGAAATTTTCGAAGAAAAAAATAAAAAAAGTTGGAAATTTAATTTTCTATATTCGGCGTTTTTTTCTGAAACTATGTTTGAAACTGCATTTCAATTAGTCATCACGCCATCTGTTGGTTCTGAAAGTGGAAGAAGCTAGGCAAGTATGCCAGAACTGTGCCGTTTGGCACTCGATACACTCTGCCTACCCCGTTAGGGATTTGGCGTCAAGATGTGTGTGTGTGCCATCTGTTGGTACGGAATCTTTCGAGTCCGACTCACACTTGGCCAATTTATTTTCACTGGACTTTAATATATTTTTCTGTTCACAGATTGCGGGCCTTCGCTTCGTGTTCATCATAAACCAAGACATTGTGAGCGCTATTCGCCAAGAAGCTGTGAAAGTTAATATTCCCGTGTAAACTATTCTATTTATTAATAAATTCTTCTCTAAACAAATAAAACTCGTATTTTTATTCAGAACACATTTATTTGGTCAATATAAGAACAGTTCTCAAAATTAGGTACCACTCAAAAACAATAATAGATCCCATTAAAAATAGGTTGATTTTGTGTACACCTCACGACACAATGTTAAGTTTTTTTTTAACACTTTATAACTTTTTATTACAATTAATACATCTATCACGAAACACTATCACGTGCTTTACTGGCATTAAAAGATATGCTTATAACATTAAACGAAAACAAATACTTACACAAAGTAGGTATTATTAATAATTAATCATTAAAAACTATTTCCGTAACCCTTAACTCAACAGTGCTTAACTATATAAAATATATAATATTAAATCACTTATTTTATAACAATGGCCAACAAAGTGCAAGAAGAATAAACTCAACAATCCACTCAATAGTGCGAACAATCTTTCTAATTATCACCTCAAATAAAATATCAGTTAAAATTACATAACGTAACCATACTTAGTAAAGTTCAGCCTCAAAATATTTTGGAATGACCCATGTATTAAACGTAAACGTAAATAATAACACGTAACAGAACACCTCACGAAAGCTATCTATTCACTAAACTAAGGTGATACTTTGTACAAGTTTCCATCAAGCACAAGACTCCATCACCCTAAACTTAATTACCCACCTTACAAATAATCTTTATATTAACTGAATAAATCTTTATAACAAATCTATAATAAATAAACAGTCCAATTTATTACACAACGAGATGTAAAACATGGTTTTATAAACAGTTTTTCAATTACCTACGACTTTACAGTAATCTACGAAGGCAGCACTTGTTAAAACATAAAAGCACATTATTTGGTATATTTTTAATTAACACCCTGTATATAATATAAAAATATGTAATATTTATAATGGATTAGGCACAATCACACAAAAGTAGATACTTGAGATCAGTAGATACTCTTTCAATTTCTTTGCAGGAAAGCTTTATTGCTACCCACTTTGGTATATTATTTAAAAGTACATAATAATTATTATAATTTACAATTTCCATTTGCGGAAAATGTTTCGTTACATATATAAAATAATGTGAATCCATTAATACAGGGAAACTCATTTATTTTCATACAAATAAGGAGCTGTTTAAACAACCGCGTCTGTGTCGCAATAATACGACATGAATTTAAGCAAAGTTAGTTTAAGCAGTCCAACTTTCACGTGGTACGCCAATAATACTTGACTGTAAAGATTGCCACGTGAAAAAAATACATATACACGAACATAGAACCCTATTTTTCTTTGAAGTTGGTTAAATTATTAGGTGTCTTATTTAATGGCATAGAGGTACTATTGATAGCATTGATTTTATACAAAGCTGTAAAGGCACGTTTCACTCACTACATATAGTTTTCTACAACATATATAAGCATAAAGTGAAATATTTTAATTGTAGACATAACTATGCATTTAGGTATATATATTTTGCATTTGTAAATTTGTATCAATAAAAGTTTATTCAGGCACTTCGTGTTACAATAACGGGCGTAAAAATTTAATGTATTGTATCTCTATATAGTGCAAATTAATAATTAACAATATTTGATATCAACATCATTGAAATATAACATCATTGAAGTATGAGAGTTTCATTCAAATTCGGCGACCTTCAATACACTTCATAACATTAAGACTGATATTATGGTATTTATAAAGATACGATAGTCGATCGCGTTTGTGATAAAAGGAATAATCGTTAAAGTAACAATTGTACAAAATGGGTCATCATATTTTCTCCGTGCTGAATGATAACCAGAAAAATATTGATCTATTGAAAATGAATCGTGTGGTTGCGCTATGGCTCCAGGTCGGCCACAAAATTTTAATTGATATTCTGGTATTTTATTTGTTGCAGGATATTTGCATTTTTGATGAGCATTCTAAGGTATCTACATTTTGTATTTCTCGTACTCATTTTATGCTTAAATTTTATGTCGGTACTAAACATTGCTTTACGACAATATTGTTACAAAACAATATAGGTTTATACACAATAACATATACCAATAAGTATATTGTGAATTTTGCTAAATATACTAAAATATACAGACAATGGACAAAAGTTGTGTCTTACGAAAGTAGTGTTTTTTGTACTTTAGACTAATTTTATAAAATTACCCCTCACTTAAATAGTTACTATAATTAGATGTGTTTAGAATTTACGTGAGCAAATAGTAATCATCGCAGATACGCGACTACATTGATAACAATTAAATAAATTTAATAAAATATCCAGTAATAAAACAAAAATTAAAGAAACAATAAATTAATCAATGTAAATAAATCTATTAGCACAAATATTCACTCCACACGTTAATCTAATGTGGAATTTACACACAGATTATAGATAATAATAGAATATCAATTATAATATCTCTTATACTAGCATCTTATGAATTACTTAAAATATTTACATTGTAAAATAACATCAATACATGTATTATAATATTATTTACATATGTAAATATGATACATGTATTAATACATGTATATAATATGTAAATAATATTATAATATCTATGCACGTAATATTTTGTTAATAAATAATTTATATTTGTCTTTGAGCCTAATGCATAGACTAAAGTGACATTTTAAGAGAAAAAATATGTTGTATAAAAATGAGTAAGCGATCAATGTTGAAATAAGATTAATGTATATTTTTATGTTTCAAGCAGGGCATGTAAACTACCTAACAGGTTTGATATTTCTTACAGAAGTTTACAAATGAGGAGATTCACAACTACTGAAGTTGTGTTGTGATACATCAAACAGCATAAAATTGATAAACCCACCTGAATGACAGCATTTACATAACCAACACCATTATTATTTGTTTCATTTATTTATTTTTAATTTAGAAATTACTACTAAAATGTCACTTTCATGAACAAATATTGGACTCTATACATGCATTTTGTAATATAATAACTTTAATAAATCTGATTTAAACAAATATCAGGCACTTAAATGGAATGATTTTATGAGCTCCTAATAAAATTTGTAGTTTAATAACAAAATACAGATCTAACCAAATTGCACTTATAATTAAAGCACATAATTTAAATATTTCTTTGTTGTTAAAATCACACTTGTCTATAATTTGGCTTTATGTTATAATAAATTTAACAATATAATCTATAATTACGTAACGAACTTATTTGGGTAACTAAATTGAACTAAGGTTTAGTTGGAACATAAGGAATGTTACATATAATATGAGACCGTGAAAGGGTGGGATTTGGAGAGAGCCAATATGGCTCTTGAAATTATTTAGTCCCAAGGAACTGTTGACTTGAGAAGGCTTAATTATGTTTCAACTTAAATGTGTATTTAAGTTTTCCTGATGACACACTGTTACTTGATATCGGATGGGATATAACAAACTTTGTATTGGTCATTGATTTTGAATTATGTACAGATTTATATTTACGAAAACTTTCTGCTAAAACATAAGTTTTCTTCCTATGGTTGTAAATGGCTTTAAACTTTTGTTTTAAGGCCATTTTGTCAATAAAATTGTTTTTCTCTAAGAATACCCAAGGCTGCCATTTTCTCCCGGTTAAGTCGGGGTTAAATGTTTCTTTGCTCTGGGTGCTAGCATAATGTGCTCCATTTTCGTTTTTCTTTATTATAACTTTTGGTATAGATTGTTTCGATTTTTTATTTTTTTCTTTGTGCATTTTGAATTGAATTTCATCTATACTTTTGAGAACATCCTCAAACTTAGGTTTAGGTTTAGTTTTCTTTGGATTTTCTTGTGGTAAATTTTTGGGGTAATGCTTTATATGATTTTTTATCTTTGGCTGTTCTTTGGATTTTTTTAATTGCTGTAATTTGTACAGACTTTGCTTTGGTAACCGAAGTTTTACCTTGAGGTCACGTATGGTCTCTTTTAAAGGAGGTATATATTTTTGAGCAGCTTTTGTAATTAAAGGCCTTGATGTGGGTAGACCGTAGTTGGAATTGTTATAACTTTGAGAATGGTTGCGATTAAAACTCCCACCCATCTCATTAATTTCCGAAATTTTAGTTCCTTTATAACTTCTTATTTTTAGAAGTATTCCTGAACTCTTTTCTTCAGAAGTAGTAGATGATACTTCAGGTGAGCTAGAAATTGAATATTGCAATCTTTCTTCATCTTTCCGATATGAAATATCACAACTAGATTCACAAGAATGTACAAGGCTGTCATCATACTCCTTTGATATTCGTTGATCATTTTTTTTCGCTTCAACTACATTTTCTAAATCTTCAGTTCTATATGTTTCATTCCTAGTTTCTTGGTCTTCAAAAGTAATTTTTAGATTTTCTTTATTCCCGTGAACATCACTGTTGACGCTACCAGGAGATACTAAAGAATTATCTGATACAGAATCATTTTCAAGTATAGAAGGCGTATCGAGGGTATTAGATTCCGAAAGTATCTTTTCTAGGGACTCATTATCATAGTACCGGTTGAATTCGTCTGTGATTTGAGATTCTCTATCAAGTGTTTTATTCACATCCATTTGAGGAGTTCTATATAATTTTTCAACTAATTGGGCGTCATCATCACACATCTGGTTTCCATAAATGTATTTCACTTTATTTGCATGTTCATTTGCGTCAACATTATACAATAAGTCCATGTTATCGTTATCGTTTTCGGAAGTCTCGGAATCCTTTGGAGATGATGGCGCATTAATTTCTATATCTTCAGCAATATCCTCGTTAAATACAGTTTCCATACATGCCACATCCTCTACCCAAGATTCTTCCATGGGATTATTTTCTATGTTTTCCAAAATTAATTCATTATCATATTCACATTGTCCACTGTCGTCGTAAGAAATCAAATTTAAATCTTCGGACTCCGCTTCAGTACAAATTGTGGTCAAACATTCGGTTGGTATTTCTGTATAACAAATTTTTTGGCATTCTTCGTTTT
This sequence comes from Polygonus leo, assembly GCA_018250455.1. Classification (NCBI taxonomy): domain Eukaryota; kingdom Metazoa; phylum Arthropoda; class Insecta; order Lepidoptera; family Hesperiidae; genus Polygonus; species Polygonus leo. Next base: position 8,347 of record DWNR01001299.1, read on the forward strand.
CATCCGTTAAAACACAATCATTTTCAATAAGAATGCAAAATGATACATTTTCTTCGTTATAAACAGTAGATATGGAGTTTCGACGATTACTTTGAATGAAACTGGTTAAATTTTCTGCGAGCATTTGTGATTCTACTAATATTTCAGAATCGTCCACTTTTGGACGTTTGCTAGTATTCATAAAACTATTATCATCGTTTTCCCTAATGGGTACTGAAGTGTTGTATTCTGTTACTGCAGATTCTGATAGTGATCTTTTAAGAGTCCTGCTACGTCCAACAGAAATTCTGTTCTTGAAAAAACGTTCAACTAAAGTCGCCTTTTCACTGATATCATTACATAATTTTACGTCTTTCGAATTATTAGTTTCTACAACAGTGTCAGTTTCACTAGTTGAATCTGTTCTCAGTTCAAGAACGGCAGATCCTGCAGCATGATTTTCTACAGCAGAAGTTTCAGAATTATTGTTTTCTTTAATATCTTCTGGTATTATTTCGTTGTGGTTCACATTATCTGCATCAATTTCTATATTATTTTCCAACTCTTTGCTTTCTTCAGTTTGTACTTCATTCATCACTAAGTCATTGAATAAATTAGTATTTATATTACTATTAGGTTTATTAATATTTTTGCAAATAATATCCGTGTTTGTATTCATTTTAAACTCTGAATTATCTTCGAGGTTAGCGGCAGCTGCAATGTGAAAGCTATTTTCGTCCGCATTTAAACAACTATCGTTTGCATAAGACATACTATCTTCTGATACATTTTCTCTTTCACTGCTTTTCAAATTATTCTCATTTGGTTTATTATTGTCCTCTAATATTTCGTTATCATTTACATATTCTTTATTTACATTGCAATGCCCTTCATTATATAGCAGTAGGTATTGAATCCAAGGGGAAAAGAGTTCTTTTTTTATAAACGATTTACCTTTGTTATTATCAGATATTGCATATTCCGTAATTTCGCCAGCAATTGATATTTCATTACAAGATTCATTACTAGTACTTGTATCAATCTGTTTATTGATAGAAGTATGATTTTCTTTCTCTTCTTGAATATTTATTATATCATCATTATTTTCTAAAGATTTAATCTTTTCGGAAGAATCTGTAAACTTAAAATCTGTTGTTGAAATATGTTTTAAATTATTCTTGTTGAAATCGTTACTAGATGAACTGTAACATTCTTCGATTTTGTTATTATAGTGATTTATGCAATTAATCTCATTATCTGTAATGTCTTTGGACGTATTTGTTAATTTTATACTCATGTTATATTCATCAATGGATTCATTTATACAACATGGATTCATTAATTCGACACTGATGTCACCTGGTGTGTGAAGTAAATTTTCATCCATTTCTTTATCTGTTTTTGATACCAAAATATCATTTGCTGTGTTCGCAACTTTAGTTTCATTTTCTGAAAGTTGAGATACTGTCTCTAGTTTTATATTTTCTTTGTCTACATCATCGATTTCATTGTTTTTTACATTAGGGCTATCAATTTTAATGTCTTTTAACATGTCAATTGTATCGTTTTCGATGTTTAATATAATTGCGGAATCACACGTTAATGTGTTTTCTGTTTCTTTTTCTAAGTTACTATTATTTTCGACATCTAGCGGATTGGCAACGTTTTGATGTGTTTCACATGTATCTACAAAATTATGTTCTGGTACAGATTTAGAGTTTAAGTCTTTCGGACTTTCTTCAACGCAATGAATTATGTTATTTTCTATATCTGAATTACTTATTGCTATATTATTGGAAGGATTCAAAGTTTCCGACACATTGTCGAGTTCAAGACATGAAATGGGTTTAGCAATTTTTGGTATCACCTCTTCAGGTAAAGCACTAACCGATAATGTACTTGTTACTATTTCTTTCTTACCCTCTAGCACTAGGTTTTCCTCTTCAAGTGTCTCCAAATCTCTCTTGTTATTTAGCAAATCAGTATTAATTTCAGTTAAGTATTCTTTGTCTAAATTTCTACTTGAATTGATCACATCATGGCAGGTAAAATCTTCTAAAGCGGGAGAATTAGATTGTAGAACAGGAAATTCATCCGAAAGCGTATTCTCCTCCACCTGTTTAGAAGCTTCGATGTCACAAAACTTGTGAACACTATGCTTATCTGACTCGCTTTCTAAAAATATGTCTTTGATTATTTGAACATTACTTTGTAATGTATCACCTAAATTATCCATATTGTTAATGCAAGTAGTGGCTTCTTCGTTACTTTTATTTAAACTAAAATCGATAGCAGTTTCGCATATTTCTTTTGTTGTATAGTTATTATGATTTTCATTAACAGATTCATTAACATGTTGATCTGAATAGTTTATTACTTTATCACTGTCTACGATTAAATTCATAGGATTAATTGTAATATCATTGTCAGTTTTATCTATGTCTAGAGGAACTGAAATATGATTTAAGTATTCATCATGGGTTTTTACATTATCAGGATTTTTAATAATAACACTATCAGTTCTATGGAGTGATACAGATTTATTTGTGATGAGATTACTTTCATTGGCAATTGAAGTACTTCTCTTATGTTTCCTATATTTGCTCAATTTTGGGCCCTCTTTATCCGATTCAGAGCCCGAGTTGAGGTGTTCAGAAACAAGTGGCTTATTGGGCAAATTATTCCTGTCTTTATATGTGATACCACCATTTTCTGTATCCAATATAGGCAAATCTCGTAAGGAAGATGTATTAACGGAATCTATTTTGTTTGCATTGATAAATTGTTGGTTTATTTCGGGAAAATTTAATTCAATGTCATTATCCAATCTGGGTAAGGAAGCTAAGCATAATCCAGAGTTATTTTCCATATCATGTAAACAGTAATTTGTTTTTAATGGATCATTAATATTCGGAGATGGAAATTGATTATTAACCATCTTGCAGCTTGTTACTTTAGGTGAATTTCTTGAGGAGATATCATTAGTTTCGTCAATTCTGTGATGCATAGGTGACTTTTTTACAACTGGGTTCACAACTTTTTCTATTAATCTTTCACTTAAAACATTGTGCACTGGTGTGGCTACATCAACATTCATAATTTGAGGACTACAAGGTCTTATTTCAAAATTACAGCCAACCTCTTTATGAATAACCGATTGGCTAATTTTTGCCTCCACGTCTAAAGGTGATATTGGACGAGGTAACATCTCCATTCCTTGTCTTCCATTACCATTTCTTAATGATAAGTCTTTCTGTTTTTGAGGGGGTGTTAAATTATAGCTATTAACACCTGGCGATTCGACAAGCTTTTCATATTGGTTGAGTAATTCAATACTGTTGTAACCTTTGATATTTTCAGGTAATTTCGATATCTTTTCTATGTGATCATATTTACCAAGCTCTTCATTAGGTACATTGACCAAGCCTAGAACATAGAGTTGTTCTTGATTGTTACCAGCGTCATAACATCCCATAGTGTTGGTTGAATCCTTTTGTATTGAAACTTCCTTATTGTTGTCATTAGCTTCATCATCTCCCTCATTCCACATTTGTAAAAATTGTCTGACATTAAGGCCTTTTTTATCTTTTGAACTTGTGTTCACATCTAGTTTTTGGCTAGATTTATTTGTACATGGAAATGCTTCATATCTTCTGTATATATCACTTGATATTCGATTAATTCCTGATTCCATACTTCTTACACTTGCTGTAGAGGATTGGCTAACATACCCACAATCTTCTTGAGTATTACTTAGAGTTTGTATTGTATCATTGCTTGTATTAGAATCAGAAGGGGATATAGATATAGTTTGAGGTGAAAATTGTAAAGGTAGTCTAGACATCGAGTTTATATTAGCCGAGTGCTCAATATTTCTATAATGAGTGGCATGTTCAAATCCTTTCATGGGGCTCTCTTTTCGGTACATGTGATGTGGAGGAAGTGAGTGTATATTTAAAGATGTGTATGAAGGATATAGTACATCATTTTTGATGCTTTGAGCCCGGTTAATATCATTTATGTACATATTTTCTGAACTAGGGTAATATTTACGGGCATTACTACTATCAATATACAATCTATTTTGAATCACAGGTTTTGTGGAAGGATCTGGTGAATATGGGTATTGTCTATTTTGCATGCAGTTCCCTGGGACTGGCCCATAAGTGGGTGGAATGTTTTGATTACAGAATGGTGGGTTGAAATTTATTTGTTGGTTAGGTGACCGTTGATATCTCTCCATAGTAGGTGCTGGAATTCTTCTATCTATATACTTTAGTGGTACTGGAGGATAAACAGGATAAGGATGTGGGGGCATTGACTTCTGTAAATCATATTTGTGGGGTGGATACAGCGCATGTGGATGAAATGTGTTCGGATAATTAGGAATATAGTCATACCTTGCTTGGGGATGTTGATGAGGTCTTTCCTTGGTTGGATAAGGCTTGAAACGTAAATTTGCTTCTTGGTAAAAACGATCTTGGTATGTTTGCGGCACATCTTCAAGAGTATTCCTATGTGGTCTTAACATCGATATTGTTCTTGGAGCAGGACAATTTGAATATTCTGTATACTGATATAACTCAGGAGCACCATAAGGCCTTAAGGGCCTCACACTAACACCACTGCCTGGCCAACCTTGAGGCACTGGTTGTGCATAAGCAGGATTATTATTAGGACCAAGTCCTTCAGGATTTTTAATATTTTTTGGTTCATTGTTTATAGGACTAATAGTATAAGGCACATCACAATATTTTGCCTCACCGGGCATCGGCTTTGAGGTTTTCAAACTTCTTTCATCACTTTTCACAGACGAATATGTGGGTGGTACCATAATACGCTGCATATTTTCCTGAAATGTTTGTCTCGGTGATATGTTTCTTTGGGGTAAATAGTCTGTTGGTTTGTGAGGATATTCAGGTGGCTGCTGGTATATGTTTTCTGGGCATGGCCATGGTTCAACAGCCACTTTTTTTAGATACACATCGCTCGTCGAGTGCGGCGGCAGTACTCTATCAGGGCCGATAATCGCGCACGGCCGCGCAGTCGGCATATCAACTTTGGTTGATGAGTTTGATCCAATATCATGATATGGTTTATTGCCGTTGGTATGGAGCGCAGTACCGCTCTGGCCGTACTTTGAACTGCCATCGTTGTGCACACCCAGAGCAGTTTCTATCCTCAGATCCTTAGCGTCCATGGCCACACTCAGTGGGGCGTACGGTGCATGTATCCTTGGACATTTTTTTCAGATTCTGTACTGAACTTCACATACAGGTTCTCGATATTGAGGTGTCACGAATAAATAACATCCATACTGAAATATAAACAAAATATCAAATATTTCAATGACAACTGTCAAAACATTGTGCCACATACACCATTACGTGATTTCAAATTCATAAAACACTCTTCATTAACTGTTGTAATAATAGGTTAGCAACGTACCTTTTTCAGTTTTCAATTTACTTGAAATATCAATATTATTTCCTAGGAGACACCGATTTATTACGTTCCTGCACTGTCGCCCATTTAGGCTTGTGTGTTGCCTAAATTAAAAATTAAATATTTAAGTTATTAAATATTACCCATTAAAATTATTACGCACGTAATTAAAAATTTAAATGGGTAGTAGATTAATTTCGTTAAGATATTATATAATTTTAGACACACATCTCAATAAAAATTTATGTTTTGGTTATGACATTATTTAATTTAAGGTGCCTTAAAATTTAAAGTTGTTGCATCTATTTATTATTCTATTGCGCTAATGTTACTTTTTAGGACTGGAAAATATTTTCATAATCAAGAAATATTAGTAGCATTTTTACAATTTTTAATTATTCTGTAACAATTTTCAACAAATAGTATAATGAGATAAATGAAAAATTTCGCAATGATTCTTAAACGGAATTACATCTATCAAAGTCACTTTTGTCAATAGTGTCAAACTAGACGTTTCGTTCGAACACGGGCTCTACGGTTGGGAAAGTAAAATATTTTCTTAGATAATATTAATAAAACATAGGAAAACAAAAATAATGAAATATTTATCAGTTACATTTATTTTATCTGTAATATTTGCCGTGTACGTAATAAACACAATATGGACATTAACTGAAATATTTATACCTCCGGAGTGCAGTCGTGGCGAAAGATGTTTCACCTCTTATTTAGCTACAAATCCCGTGCAGCATCTTGTACTGTACACTTCCGTGAAGGAGCACCCTTATCACAATGGAATATCTGCAGGCTCAGTGAATAAAGTGCATACTTCCTTAAAATTCGACTATCGGAATCCTTCAACCATGTAAGTAAAAGTTCTCTCTAAATCTCTTTGAATACAAACATACATAGGTATTTGATCTGAAATATAGTTACTCGTAATAAAGCTTCATGCAAGTTTACTTATTGTTAAATGGATATATTTTTTAATATGTTATTCCATAAATATAATGTAAAATAATATTAAATAACATTGATAATATAAATTCTATGCAGAGTCGTGACTTTGAAAGTGCCTCGTAAGACGCGAAACAATGGGACATTGTACATGCACGCGGTGTTGCTGGACGAGAGACGTCTGTACGACAACTTCGAGGACATATTTCGCTCGGAAGCTGTACACACTCTCCCATTAGTTACGTTCACAGAACCGCAAGCGGCTACATTCAATCTACTGCAGTCAAAGGTATTTAGCCTCATAATCGAAAAATTGACAATGTAGCATGTATTAATGTAATTGATTATTAATTTTGTATTCTTGTTATCATGAAAATTAAAAAATGGTAAATGGACATTATATTTTAAACTGTAGCATACATAAAATAATAACTGCAGTGTTTTATGACATCATAAAACTTGTGTAGTTTGGTTCAGGAAGCTACTGCCACTTTTTTATAAAGTAATTTAATTGTCAATTTTTTTAATTGTATAAATGAAGCAAATGAGTATGCAAAGGTAGAAAACGATATTTACCTTATATTTGTGATCAACCTTAAGTTCAATTTTATTATACTTGAGACTAGCCACTGATGTTTTGCAATGCCTAAGAACTAAGATCGCTTTGAGTCAAGTATAGCTAAAACCACGACTTTCCAAAACCAATATAATCATATATTGTTTTACTGAGTGTTACTATGTTGGCAGCCTACATTAGCTCTACTTAGTCAATTAATTTTAAGGTGGTAGAACTCATGTAGT
>DWNR01001300.1:0-15523 GCA_018250455.1 Polygonus leo
ACCTATGTTATTTTCTAAAGCTACATCTGCATAAAACTCAAAGATCCTATGAATGTAACCTATTTAATTTAGTAAAACAGTGTAAATTTAAAAATACACGAATACTCATCTTTCTTTCTAAATCTATTTAAATATAAAATACTTTAAATCTATTTATAAATAATCTAAAAATCTAATCATAACAAATGCTATAATCGTGTATAGTCAGTTAAATTTCGTTCTATGTATCACTAATTATATGTATAGTATAAGATAATGTTAAAACTTCAGTTTTTGGCCAGTCCACTGTAATACGCCATTAATCACAAATGAACGTAGAGGTTTTTCTGTCGAAACGAGCAAATTAATCTCTTCGGGTTTCCCCGAAACGGCATTTTTTATTATATCACGAATAATATAAGAAGAATGGGTTACTAAAAAGTCTAATCCTATTTTATTATTCATATATGAATTTGAGTACAACAGTTGCCTTGTAATAAGCGTGTTATCTGCCGTCGGATCAAAGTTATTTACAAAGCAGTACGGCACGGATCTCGTACGAATGGAGATGACATGCTACTTTTTCCACAATAATGAGAATTAGTTTGCCCGGCAAACATTATGTTTGTGGTTTCTTGTGTAGTTTGTATCTATGAAATATTCACAACAGTCACATAGTTAAATTATTCTTTGACTCTTGGTTAATTGGTTATGAGTTGAAATGTATTAATTTAGTTCATTAATCGGCTATAAGTTGAATGTAGTTTCATTTTGCGGCATACTGAATTTTATATCGGAGAAATATTTATGGAATCCATAAATAGATACATCTTCAAGCGGTAGCACGAATTGAAGATTTTAAGAAATTCTTAAAAATGAAGTAGGTAGTTCAGTATTAAAGTGAAATTTATTTCAAAAATGTACAGGACTTTTTCATGAAAAGAAACTGCGAAATTAGATTTACGACCATTCTAAATGAAATTGAATGAAATCTCAAGACGAACCTATTTTGTGTCAAGTCTAAATTAACTCCTAGGTAGACGGTAGAAATGGGAAAAAACTTGCACAACTTCCAGGAGTGATGGAAACTAATTAGTAAGGAAACGCCTATTTGATCGCGGAAGTATATAAGAAAGAAAGAATTTATGCTAGAAAAAAATATCAGTGTCACTTCCATTGTTTGGGTGGTCGGTGGCGGCGATAGGAGGGAGATAGTCCTATTGTTTTGTCAGCACTCCACTTGCAACAGAATACATAAAACTTAACGGCCGTCTATACGAATATATTAATTTCGCCTTGTTTATTACCGACTGAATTAATTATAACAGTTAAATGAACGTACTATAATAAAACGCTCTGATTCTTCAATATTGTTATTTTCGGCTTTAATGTTATTGATGCACATGATTTTGCATTTTTTAATTTTGTACATATAAATAACGACAATTATTATCACGTTCTCATATTGAACTACTTTGACTTAGGAATCTTCAAAGTCAACATTTTGTTATTATTCGTTCTAAAATAGTTTCATAGCGTTAGATTAATTTTAGCTCAACTTTATAACATCTCCTTCCTCGGCTGTTCAATAAGAAAAGAGATGTTCACGAAGCCTCAATGAGATTCATATAAGGACTCAACATGAAAGAGCGCGATTAAAGATCGAAAGACCTTTTGTTGGTGAGCAACAGAGTTACAGTAATCCAGTTACTTGCAACAATGTCACAAAGTCCAATATACATGCGCTCGCTGATTTAAAAACAGATTAAAGTAATGCAGTAATATCAGTGTTAGAGTTCCAATGTTTCTTGTACGTAATTTGCAGATCGGGGAGAATGGCAGCAGATATGGCACAAATTACTCTGATTAATCGCTATTCAACGTTCGTAGGAAATTACTCTTTTGTAGAAAACGAAAAACACATTTGCGTGTTCGGAGCTTTCCGTTTCAACTTCGAGCGATTCTTAGCTCTATGTAGTAAGAACATGCACGTTTATGGTCTTATTTCTATCGCAGAACGTACATTTTTCTAGCAACACTGTATTAGGGGAAATAATGGTTGTTGTGAATGAATCATTCGCCTTTGTTTCAATGAGCGGGGCTAATTCATTGGATTTGCTGCCTTGCGCCTTATCGGTCCTGAGCCGGGGTTGAGATAAGTGCTGTGAAACGCAAGTATCGATGCTATTATTACTTCACATTTTATTGAGGTCCGTCGCGTTAAATGGTTTTATAAAGCAGAAACGTCGTTTTAATTTCTATCATTTGTTTTGCTATCGTGTCCAATGACTTAATATATACTTTCATAAGGAAATTTCGGTTTAAACTTTTCTACCTATATTAATATATAAAATTTGATTATAACATGCTACACTCCAATCGATATTATTTTATACAGAATATCGAATTTTTTACGGGTCTCGCTTTTTCTTTATTTTTTTCTTATTAAAATATTTGTTAATGGTAACAGTCACAGTAGGCCTGTACTACACATTTTTTAAATAAAATCAAATGTCGGCTATTACGTTTCAAAAACACAACAAAAAAAAATCACCACATCACATTTTCTGCAGTAGTAGTTACTTCCTTATATATTTTTTACTTATATGATTTAAAGCTTCAAAACGTATTGATTTTCTATTATTGTACAGTGGACATTAACCGTGTAAGTGCGGCAGCCACTTGACAAAGTAACGCGTTTGTTGTGTCTAGAACAGTGGTTCTCAAACTTTAAGTGTCGACAGACTATTTCGACTAAATTAAACTGGACTAAACTAAATTTTGGATTTGCCGTAAACCATCATTGATTCCTACTTTAGCAAATAAATAATTATACGTAGCGACTAACATATAAATTAAAATACGTTCAACATTATTTGTCATCAAGAATGTTTTTTGAAAAAGTTAAAATCAGTGCCATTTTATATCTGCAAAACTGTATTAGATATTGTCATTTTTCCGTCACTTCAAACGCTGTCGCCGACAACCGGTTTAGAACCACTGTTCTAGAAAACACTAGGCTCACTATTGTCTATGGCTCGTAAATGTAAAATAACTACCAGTTTCCTCTTTAACTTATTTTGTCCGGCTATTTGTCCGCTCTTATTGACTCTACCGAACGTCGTCGTATCGTAAACGATAAGTGATGAACGATGAAATAAAAAATGATAACAATATACAATACTACATATAAAAGAGGAATATTATTATGAATGTGGGTATTGTGATAAATATTAGCAGATTATGTAGCTACTGATGTTGGAGAAAAAATTAAAAAGAATTGTGGGAATTAAAAAGTGGGAAGTAATAACGAAATGGATGTAAGTAAAAACATATTCATAAGAAATGGCGTGGGAAATACTAAAGTTAATAAAATTGAAAAACTAAGCATACCTACCTCTTTTCCTAGCACTTCCAATATATGTATTAACGTCCATATACAATGATACACAAGCCATTATTGTTCATAAAATGCACCATCAATCTCATGGTTATTTTTACAGTTAATGAGAATAATAAATATACAAGATAAACAATATAATTTGATTACATTTAAATTTTTTATTTTTTAAAACATAAGCTTGTGTTTAACCACAACCTCACCTGATGGTAATGGTAACACTCTTGCTTATTAAAAGACTGTTTTCGCCGTATCTTATTATCGCTGCTCTCCGGCGATACGACCACACATGCGCTGATAATTCACGGCGAGCCACGATACAAGACATAACATTCAAACAATTGTTTACTTGTACTCTTAGTCTGTAATTATATTTGCACAACGATTTATTACTTCAAAATTCACGGATAATATATTTGAGTGCGAAACAGGTACAGGTATGTGCTAAGCTAATTTGGTTTTTATTTGACTTGTGATTAGGACGGTAATGACGTGTATTGTCTACAACGCGCAAGTGTTTAAAATGAAAACACAAATTTCAATATTAAATCTCATGTGTAAAGCATCCCCTACCTACCTTATGTTGTTAACTTACTTATGTAATATCTTACTTATGTAATTTTTATAGATAAATTTCGTTAAGAACATAAGGTAGGTAAGGGATGCTTTACACGTGATCAAAAATATAATCGTGAAGTGCATGAGTTTACAAAAGGCAACCACACAGCATTGTTCGTACTCTAGAGGTTAATACAGATCTCTCTCCTGGATCTGGGGACTTTTATAAACAACATTATAACACTATTATGATCTTTAATATATTATTGTCCCACTGCTGGACGTATATCTCTTTTTAAAATGAGTAGGAATTAGACACACCACCACGCTAGCGTTCGTTCTTTGTTATACCTTTAATCGTTATACCCTTTACATACTTTTGTCATTTTTTTGTTGTCTCTTTCAATTAATTTCTAATAATAAACGAGGAAATCCGAAAGATCAAAATTGCTAAAAGATATACCTTGTAAGATGAGTCGGGACTACAGGCCGCAATCTTTACCATTAATGTATCACCGTTAGTTTATTTTTTGTTAACATTGCATGAATTATAACACAACGGATAAATAATTCAATTAGATTAGCTGTTACATTCACATACCTACACATAATTTTAAGTGGCTATATTTCAAAAATGTTGGCACGTCACCACGCCATCGACCTTCCCAAACATAACGATATATCAAACAATTGCTACTTTTGCATTTGTTACAACTATTTTAAACTTGCAGATAATTTATAGTAGCGTTTGACGTAATTTATTTGGAATTCTTTTACTGATGGCGACAGTCTGTAGAATAATAATGAAGTAGCAAACTGGCTTGCATCTATGTGACTGTGAGTGGCCACTGATGCCCGGTGACAAAGTTCGGTTAGGATTGGATTCAAAGGGACTGGTAGTACGAGCTAGTTAGATGTTAATGAGGATATTAGTTTGTAAATTGAGAACCAGCAACCTTATTGAAATATATGTTGCTTATAAAGAGGCTGCGGGGCGGAGGTTCACACTTCAGGTATGCAATGATTAAAGTTTTAAGTAGATTTGGTACAGAGAGGCCTGTCAGTAGGCATCAGTAAAAATATTTACGGAATAGATTTGATGTGTTGCTATTTCTAAAGAACTATTCCGAAAAAAAGGGGTTGTCGAAAGTGCTTTTCAAACGTGCTAGAACACAGGCGAACGTCATAGAGTTTATAAGTTGACGTATGACATGTACCTGATATGGCCCAGAAGCAAGGATGCTGAATTCGTTATAGACTATATAAGGGAAAGTTGATATTTCTTTCTTGTAAAGGACTACAAAAGAAAACTTGGAATATGTTTTGTTTGGATGTAAAATAGTCTTTATATTCATGTGTCGAATATACCCTTTAACTACACGTAGGGAATTACATATATACCGCTACATTATATCGATTATTTTGGTTATGTTTCGTTTTGGATTTACCTCAACGGAGTCGTACAATTATTTTTTTCGGATATGTTAAAATTTGATTCTGAACCCTATGATTTCGATGTATTTTATCAAATCTATTTATGAGATAGCCTTATGTTAATTGCAAAAAATAAATAACTTCTAAAAATTTGAACACCTAGATTTTAATCGAAGACAAAAATATACACAATTTATTTTACGCATCTTACGAATATATAACTTCAAAAATCAGTTTTCCCGTATGAATCATAGCACCGCCAAGACAGTGGAGCAGTGAGCGTCATTTTTATAAGGAATTCCAAATATTACCAGACAAATGTTTTGTCTACGGACTATTTAGTGTTGTGTTTGCACAGTTTGCGTTTGGCCGTGTCTTAGCTTAGGGTGCGAGCATATTGTTTCCATGGCAAATACAATTTGTATGTATTTTATAAATCTTAATACAAAACATCTCATGAGGATTGTCCACGCTAACCTACGAAACCTCTTAATGGGTTTTAATAAAATTTTGCACATACATTTCATTTGGTCTCACTTGAGTGACAAAACACTTTTGAACGATGTCTGCCTAGGCCCACTAGTTATTAAGAATAATGTAATAAATAATGTTTATCTTATACTTACTATTCTTTGAATGCAGATGGTTGAACTCAAGTAGTTTGACCGGGGCAGTACCACTGCCACGCGTACAATTTATGAACAATTTTCATTTTAGGTCAACAATGGTGTAATACAAAATTAGATATATCTAGTCCGTCAAATTCTTTCTATTTTCCTGTACATCAACGCAAGGGTAACGGGTTGTTACAAATTACATATGTACAGAAGTATAAATAATGTTTAAAGTACTTTCAACAAGTTGCATATTGAATGTAGATATGCATCGAATGAATAAGTAACACGCGAGGTAAATTTTTTGCTTGCTTTGTTCTACATGCAATGATAGAACGGAACAAAGTTAAGCGAAATGATGAGTTTTAGCATAACATTTAGAAACACAAACTTATTGTCCTAATATACAGAAAAGATTTGTCCTACCGTTATTTGCCCTAACGTAACGATTAATTTCATTAACACACTTAATTGACAGACCCTCAAAAAGTTTTATTCTGAGCAGAGATCCTAACACGAATAGAAGTAGGTATATATAAATTTTATTTTCTTGAATTTGCCAGAAAAAGCGAGAAAAACTACATACTTAAGATATAAAAAATCTCAAATACTCTCTAATAATCGTACCTTCTTATTCGAGAAGATCTATTTTCAGCAGCGGACAGTATTGAAGTAAATACAATTTAAGTATTTATTCTTGATATTGGTAGGTGTTTCAAAATATAATCTTCATTATCTTTCAGATCTTCAGTGTGCATTATTTTTCTATTTGTGGTTAATCTTTTCATGCTATATTAACTTAACGCCTAACAATATAACCACTACCTTATATTTTATAAAAATGTCTTATAATTTCTGATGGGTTTAATGAATATATCTTACATATAAACTTGAATATGTAACAACATAAACATAGTTTTAGTGACGTTCATATTATGCAAATAACTCGTATTTATACATAAAAAAACCGCTTTAAATCTGATGCCTGGATAGGTATATGATTAATGGGTATAATTATAATTGATTTTAGTGTGAGATATCGTGAATATAAAAGTGAAAACACATTTTCTTCAATAATGAAGGAAATTGCGTGAATAAGTAAAAACTAGTTGAGTGCATTGTGCGCAACCGTTTGTGTCCAAAAACGATTTAGTTGTAAACATATTTTTTATTGAAATGAACTAACGATTGACGCGCAATCTATCTTAACGGACCAGTGGATAGAAACATTTAAGAGCATAGTATTTATACATGTTTGTAGTACCTTTACAATTGGTAAATGCAATACACTTGATAACCCGCCCATGGACACCTTTAATCAACTTATAGGATTGAAGTCCTATTTGAAATTGACCAGATATGAGACTGGGATGCTTGTCCTGTATAACTGTGACTGTCAAATACACCTTTTGAAATGAAATCAATCAATGAAAATCGTAAGAAAAAACTGCGACAACGTAGAAATACGGGTGGCGATGGTACAGGGGACAAAGTATGCAATTACTATTACCTGGCAAAAAAGTTAAAATGCGTTACTTGTGTAGAAATTAGTCTGCCTCACTAATATATCTGATTGTATACAATAAAGTGGTGAGCACTGACATCTAGTAAGGAAAAATGACCGAACTTTATGTCGACTAAAAATGGCTTCTGGTAATGACAGAATCTTGTATGTCATATATAGATACGTACCAGGTACGTATGTTATAATGGCGTTGAGGTTGATGTGAGGTGGGTATAAAACAGTACGAGTACGATTCTAAAAAGGACAGCACTCGTAAATTATTACTTTTGTACAAATATTGATGTTGGTTGGCGTGTTTATTTTTTAAAACCGGACGCACCGAAGCCACGGTATAGTATTTAAATGTATTCTCAAACAAAGGGCGAACAGGCTGAGCGGTGTGAAGGGAGGTTTGCTTCTACTACTATGGATTGTACCTACCTAATTGAAACGTGTACTACGACTTGTACGAATTGAACCTTGATTGGTTTTTAATAATAATGGTTTTGAACAAGAACAATGGTTACTAGTTATGCTTATAATTTGCAAGAAAGACCACAAAGGACATAAAAAAGCATTAACAGATAACCAGATCAATAACAAAAATATAATTTTGATAATGTTTAGGCCGGACATCCAATTCACAGATCTTTGTGTCAGAAAGAAATATTGCCCATTCGACCTTCGCTTTTTGTATGTTCACCTATTATAAAAACAAAAAATACTAGTCTCATTTTAAATTGCACATTGTACTTTTTAAGTAAAAAACAAAACAATTCTTCAAAATGTATTTTTCCTTTGTATTTAAAATTTATATTATACTTACTGATTGATAAATTGTCCTCGTAATAATACAGCATAACTGAAATAATTTGATAATATAGTTTTTATTATTGTTCTTATGAACAATTATTTGTACATAATTATTGTAATGCCATAAAAGTAGAACAAAGAATGTTTTGCCTTAATTGAGTTTAATTGTTTACATAAAAGTCTAATGAAATGATAATCGTAATGGCATAAAAAGTAGTTTGATGAATCGAGTTAATTTATCTATATTTTATAAATTTTATTATAATTTATTAATGATCAAATAAATAAATATAATTTAACATTAGAAAAAACGACAGAGGCTTAAGTATCAAGACCACTCGCGCGCAGTACACGGAGAAGGGCCGGCCAACCTTTAAGAGTTTACTTATAATATTAAGATAAATATTTCACATGGCCATGTGAAACTGCTTTATGGTTTGAGAATATCACTTTTAAATCGTACTGTGTTCGACGCTCGAATGTTTTAACAACAATTAGATGCGTTTTACCCACCCTTATTGTTGGGCACGGTCAGGCGAGTATTGATAGAAAGTCAACACGGACGCGCCACGGCCGGTTGTTCTCTTTGTGTTCCGTGTATATTTCGGGTTTGTCTGTTAAAAATCTTGGTGGACTACTTTATTTTTGGGGGGCAAATAGACTACTTGAGGTTGCGAGTTAAGAGGAAGAGCTAATATCGTCGCGGTGGGCGCGTCCCGGTGGTCGACACTTGACACCTAATTTGTATGCGTTTAGCTATAAGCCAGCGATGAGGGAAGATTAAGGGCTCGCCCTACAAGGAGCGTGAGCCTGTTAAGCGGTTAGCGTTAGCGCGATCATCACTCGCGCCCTCTATGGACACTTCGCTGGCGTAATCGCCCGGATCGTGGGGGACGCCCCCATAACAATGTTTGTTTTATTCTGTCTTTATGTTTTGTTGCTTAATGCATGCTTAACGATTTTTTTAATAATTTTACAACGCGCGAGACGCGTTTACGCGTGAGATATAGATAAACAAATATCTGCATTAATTCAATGTTTATAAAACAAAATATTATCACGTTAATTTCGATAAGATTTTATATTCAACCGAAATGTTCAAATGTAACAGAGTACTAATGTAAGTATTCAACAAGCAGGGTATTAAGTGTTAATACAAAAACTTTAACTTACATTTACCACCCCGGTGCCTTACTGCAATGCAACGGCTGGACACCTAAAAATAGGGACTATACTTTTTGAATTGCAACTCCCCTGTACCATATAATAAAATATTTGCCAAAAAAATAAGGAAGGGTTTGGATGAAAATGCGTGCAGAATATGCGCTTAAAAAGAGCTAAGCATTCAAGCGAGTTAGCGCTCTCGCTTGCAGCGCCCTCTGGGGCTTTTCGTGGGGACTTTTCGTTCCGCCTAAATCGCCTGCGTTATAGTGACACTCTTAGAAATTCAGTACTATGTATTTATAAATCGATATAATACGATAATTTCTATATAAACATCACATTTACATTTCGGTGTATGAAATCCTAAGCTACGCTGCTTGTCAGGCAATTAATTTGTTTGTCTCGTCCTTTCAAACCATTATATGAGTAATTTTATCTATTCACATATTCTGTGTCATTATACAGTTGCGTTCAAATAAATATTATATTTATTCATTATTTCCTATAAAGGGAATGTGTATTAAAATATGAGAAAACATCCCCCCGAACTGAATGTTTGCCTTTACTGTAAAGTAAATTATCGATTAGTATATAAAAAAAATATTTAAATTACTAAAGTTGTGTCCCAAAATATATTTCGAAAATATTCGAACTTGTAATGGGTCCTAAATATTTGAACTTGTAATGGGTCTAACCTGCGGTCTGGACACTTGTCTCTTCTAGAGAAAGGGAGAAAGAGAGTAGGATCGTAATTTAGCGACTGGCACTCGGCCAACAAATTGGTAGAATTCACCAAACTTTGACAACTTTATTGTAGGTACACTAGGTAGCTTATCACTCATAGCACCTATATCCCTTAGGGGTCACTTTTTGCTCAGATGTACTTAAGCACCCTCATAGGATATGAATTTAATATGAATACTCAATTGGTCGAATTTATTTTAAGTTGCTATGCATACTTAACAGTTTTAACATCTTGAAAATCTCGGTAGTCATACATGATGTGAGATAGGCAAAATTCAAATTAGTTTAGCATTTGTGAAGCTAATATGAGACAGCGTAATTTTAACTGTTAATATGTTTTAAGTTAAAGTGAATGTTTGACTTAATAGAATAAAAGCGTAGTAGCTTTAATAGAAGAAAGAAGCAATTTTGTTACAACTTTGCTTATATGAGCTAAAAAAATAATAAGCACTTAAGAGTAAACGAAATTGAAACAAAGCAACGGTATTAAGCCAGCGATATTAAACCGGGATCGGAAGTCTGCTACCGCGGTATAATAATACCGGGCGAACTTTTCTCATTTTAATGTTGTTCTCTGGCAAAGTTTAAATATAAAAATATAATGATGCGCCACGCATTAGTGAGTCATTGAGTGCGTGCGTGCGCCTGCCGGCCGACTTTCAGCTCTGCCAACGCGAATATAGAAGTTAAAACAAATGGAAAATAAACTTTTCGAATAAAATAAAAATAACCCTCTTGGCGGCGAGGGTGGCGGCCCTCCCCAATAAAAAATATAATAACTTTTCTTTTTATTCGACGTAATGGCAACGATGGTTCGTTTCGATGTTGTCGTCCCGCTCGCAAGCCGGTTATTGTAATGGGGTGCGCGGTGCCGGGACTCGCCGCGACCTGCTCGTCGCGATTGCCGAATGTCGCTGCCGCGGACTCCGCTAATGTGTTCGCTCCTTAACCTGTTATAATATATAACACTCACAACACACACTAGGACTTACATTGCAATTAGCACCGAGGTCTTAGTTAGTCGTACTTTGGCAGGGAATCGAACCGGAACCCTTTGCGTATGAATGTGGCATAGTGCCGCCACGCGGGTCTTACGGGTAAATGTTACGATGTCGAAAGCAATACTCCGCAAAAGTGTTTACTGTATAAACTAAACCTATGTCTATTTCTTGCCAATTTTACATCGAGTTAGTGCATAATATACCAAACGCACTTAAGTGTCTGAATGAATTTAAGGATCCATGGGTATAATATAGACTTATAGAGTATAGAGTACTTAAATCAAGTTTTCCAATACAAGTTAGTAATGATTAATCTTTTCTTACTTGTATTGTAGAACTTGATTTACAATATCGATCGAAATTCCAAAGCGCATACACAAAAGGGCTAATACATTAATCAAATTGCAAAGGGAGCAAAAAAGTCTTGCGCTCTAATCCGCCGAACCAAATCCATTGGTTTTAGCCTATTTTCAAAACAACCCTTAAATCCTAATATGCCTAATGAAACTGAAGAACGTGGAGTATTTTGTCGAATGCATTTTTATGTAGAAATACCGTTGGATACCATTATACCATTATTGTTGACATCTGTATTAAATATGGATATGGTGAATTCTATTCGAAACGATTATTATTCAATTATAATATAACTAGCTATTTCCTGTGGCTCCGCACACGATATGGCACAATTTTGTCATCTGTATCGAATTTATCATGGCTCGAAAGCCTAATAAACAGATTCGCAATTATAATATTACATATGAAGTTTAAATAAAAAAATGTATTGGAAATTGTAACGCATTTCGGAGGCCGTACCTACGTAGGTACCTAGTGCTGTGTCACGTAACAAGATGAAATATGGTCCATGTCCTGACCGAGACCTCCAATGTACACGACATTGTCGTGTCGAATCACTTGATAGATCTATTTATAACTGTTGTTATCTGCCACGATGTTAGGTTTTGGATAATCTTTATTCTACGTGGTTAAGGAAACGTGTGAAAATTCTATTTTGAAGATAATCTATATATTGGTGAGGACTTGTAATTATACTTACAAATGTTTACGCTTGATCACATCGGTCCAGGGGCAGCTATGTCCACATGAGAGTTGAACACTTTTTAATAATAAGTAGTAATAAGTAAAATATCATGAATATCTAATGACATATAAGTCAACATCGTATCTAGTAGGTAATATATTACATCAGAGGTTGATATTTGTTAAATATGAAGCAAATTATCATATTATTTGTACGTGCTATGATAAAGAAAGTGGTATATCTATATGTAACAAACTATTAGATACGTATGTCGGTGGCAAACAGGCACCAGAGTGGCATAATTGTACCGATTCCCAATTTTGTGACAGAACAGTAAAAACAAAATAAAATGTAGCAACGAAGCGAAGGATTGTAATTTGATGATTCATGAAATGGCTGCAAGTATAAATTAATTTCGCTGGCAACTTTTATCTACCAAATGAATCGTGATTTATCATTTTTATCTTATTATCCTTAAAATTTTACATTTCCTCTTTTTGTAATAAATTAACATAATTCAATCAACCGACGACGGCTTGTTTGACTGTCTGTGCATTTCAACTTGCCAGCTACTGAATTTCGAGTCGATGATTTTATTCCGATTTTGCGAGCAGTTTTTTCGATATGCATCGCTTAATGAACTCTTGAACCCTCTCTGTAAGTGTTATTGTAACCGTTTAAACATTTGACAACATTCGATGTCATCTTCTGCTGCCGATTAACTGAATACAGTTACGGGTACGAGTATATAAGATTTTGTATATTATTTTATTAATAGAACATAATTAATTATGATGTGGCGCCACGATCGGTTTCGTAAGCTTTTAGGTTCGCTAATTTTGGTTCAAAATTAATCGTCAACATTTAGCTTACTTCGGATTTTTAAGGATACAAAAAGTTTGTGCCAATTGCTCTGTTTGATATTCATTAATTCTTTATTTAAAAGTGGCAAAAAATGGCTTAACTACATGCACTTGGAAATAAACTGTTTTAGAAGACTGCTTTAGAACTGTTTTAGAATGTTTAAATCTCAATTAAAAAGTGAAATTCATTACTCAATGTCATAAAACAAGGCCAAACTAAATCGAGCGTTAATACGATTGGAATAAGGTTGTTTTTAGTATAACAAACGTGTTGCGCACACGCACCGCCATCACAATAGAACAGAGGACGAAAAGAAAAATCTGTTCACAATAACATCTCGTGTTTGAACTGTCCATCTGTTTGTTTAGTTGGAAACTAAAAAATGTACCAACAGAATGTCTCTGGCTATATTTACACGTACGCACGGACATGCATATAAAATATTTTTGACGTGGCTAAACATATAAAAACTGCGACCGTTTTTATGTTCGGGTAAGAGTAGTTCGTTGTATGCCTATGCTGGTACTAGTCGCTTTTATTTCGTTTTGGCTTTTGAGAGTGTTAATAAAACGCGTAGATGGTGTAATAGATAAAATTCTTACTAATTTTGGGTGTTCGGGGCTCAAATCCTGTTTGCGTATCGGAAACTAATGTTATCAGTGGATTTTTTCAGCAACGCACGTGTCATGCAAAATGTCTGCCTATTATCTACATTTTCATCATAGATCGATTGCACAAAATTCAAGTGTTTGTACAGCCTTAATCATTTATACTAGGAATATTTACGACAATATAATTAATGTTACGGGGTTAATAATAAAACTTGGCATTTAGTATTTTTTCTTTACCCTCAGGCACGTTTCTGTGGCGGTAGATGGCCTCGTATACGAGTATATATTACTGTAAAATCCCGAACTACGATAAATCTTAAGATATACCGGCATGACCTACGATTTACCAACACTTGATGGTAAACGTCCGAACTTTTCTATGATCATCGTTCATTTTGAACTTATTCCATAATATTATCTTATATATTCCATCTTAGGTTTTACCACAGAAGCACGGTAAATGTTGAAAATTAGACAAGTGCAAATATGATTAATATAATCTAACCTAATCTATCCTAACTTTACCTAACGACGTATACACAACCATAAAAGAAGTAACTAAGTACATTGTTGGAATAATATTAGCATTTATAAAAATACTAACTCATTTGTTATGTAGGTAAATCTTAGGATTCCCCAAACTCTAATGGTAAAAGCTAGAAAAGTCCTTTCTTTCTTATATTTTATTAGACCTTACATTTACCAACTCATGTTGGTACATGAGTAAAATGGTAAAAATCGGCACTTCTATGTCGACATTTCTCCTATCAAATAAGAAAGTCACGTTAGCCACATCCACATCGTGGTCGCTATGTTGAGGCACGTTTATGTTCATGTGCGGCGGACGGTCTCGTGTACACGCCGCTTTATTTTGACATTATTGACGTCAAAAATTTGCGGACAAGTTGAAAAAGTTTCCTTTCTTCTTTAAAGATTCTTTCACATATCATTGTGCTTATTAAATTATGGTAAAAAGAATAAAATTAGTACGGTACAAATAGAATTATATAAAACTTGACTTACATTGAAAATATTACAGATTAAGGCCTGCTTCATGTTGGCACGTTGTTCCTCGTGTTGCCGTCTGTCTAGTGTCGTGTACATGCCATTTAATATCGACGCCCCTTTTCCAAAAAATATTTACACACACAATAAGTTCAGATTGAAAATTTAATTCCAGTTTCCACGCTAAATTTAAAAACCTTAAAACTCATTCACTAAACCATCCTTAATCACACGTTCAGCTAATATTTTTGAAATATGTACTTAGCAACGAAAGTTGGTCAAATTACGGTTAGATAAAGACGATAGAGTGGAGACCTTATAACTAATGTCGAAACTTCATTTTCAACATCTGAAAATATTTAATACTCACAGATTAAAAAAAACTTTTAAAATCATGTACTTAATCTTGCTTAATCACTCATTCAGCAAATATTATTGACACGTGCGGTAGGAACGTTAGGTAACTTGGTACGGAAAGATATTTACCTACAGACGACAGAGGCCTTATAAAGCACAGGCATTTGAAAATTTTCTTAATAAAAAAGAAGACGGTTTAAATAATATCACGTTTAACTAAATCGTGTTCTGATTTACGTAGGTCCCGTGTCTTGCTTTATATTGTCTGTCTGGTCTCGTGTAGACGCCGCCTTCGACACTTTTTCAACTTTTCTTTTTCGACATCTGAAAATAGATTAAAAGTTTCTTGCTTTTGTAAAGTTTCTTAAGACTTCGAGAACTCTTTGCGCTTTAAATAAAGAAATCAATGCAGTACCTAAACCATAAGCCCTGT
>DWNR01001301.1:0-15521 GCA_018250455.1 Polygonus leo
TTATTTTTCTACTTTTTAGTTTGATATGCTCTAAAAGCGTGTTTTTTAGTTTTTTTTTAAACTATATTTATTTTTTAACAATACTTTTCAATTCTATTCAACATACCATTTTGTTTCGTTTATAACGTTGCCAGTGTCTGTTACTAAACAATACTTGAATGGGTTTGTTATTAAACTTTAATATTAAAAATAAAAATGTACTGCGTTAGGAAATTTCCAGATACAATTGCTTCCTACGTCACAGAACTACGTAGCTATATACAATTACAAATAGTACTTCAGTCGAGCACCGGGTGACTTGGGAGTAGGCAAAGAAAGGAAATATTATTTCCTTATCTCCCCCGGCAACTCCCTCCCCCGAGCAAGTATGCTTAGGGTTCAGAGGTCGTATCCGAACGCCTCTGCGATGACAGTTTCACAAGTTGCGCCACGCTGCTATTTGAAAAAAGAATTGAAACGGAACTCGGAAATGGAATCAACTTTCGCAGTTGAATTGTTTTTTTTAACTGTCTATGGTACGATTGTGAATAGTTTTTCTTTCTTTTTATGAATTGCTGACCTAAGATTTTCTGTATATCTAATCCAATTATAGAGACAATGTTTTTTAATTGCTTCTAATGCCATCTAATTCATTATGCCACTTTAAATTTATGTTAGTAACAATCTTATATCTATATTCTTACTGTGTTTAGATAAGTTTGCTTAACTCGTGTCCATCACTTACTGTCACAGAAGAATCTCACACTTTCCTCTATACGAAATATTTCATTAAACTCTTTGAACGAGTCTATTAAAAACTAAAAAGTCGAGCTGACAATGTGTGAACGACACATTAGTTGCGAGCTAGCACAACGGGAGATTCAGTATAATTGGACCCCCTAAGACCGCGTTAAGACCCAATGGGTGTTATTTATCGATAGACCCTACATTATCACTGTCCCTGTAATGAGGCGAAGATAAGTAACCTTAGTACTTTGAAATGCTTATATGTAGTTAGCATTTAAACTTAACAACATATTCCTTATTATTATATACTTACTATTCAATATTTCAATATAAGTGCAAGCAATGATAACCTAGTGAATAGTAGACCTTCCGCTTGCACCGAATTGGAATCCCATTACTTATGCTTATGTATATTGTATTACCTACTTGTTTTGCGCAAATGGAAAACATCGTCTATACGCCTTTAATATTGTGGGAAAAAATCTCAAAAGTGTGTAAAGTCTACCAAATCAAATTTGGTCAGAGCGGTGGAGTTTAGTCTAGAATCCTGTTCACGGTAAGAGGAGACCTGTGCCTAGTAGTGGGACATTGATGGGTTGTGATGATGACTAGCTGTTTTATGCTAGTCGTACACCGTTGAACTTCTGGTAATCGAATAAAGTATAGTATTAGTCACCTATCATTGTCTTAAAGGTGAAGATAAAACACTTGAGAAAAACTATAGGTCTGATAAAGCGTTTAGTTCTGAGAGTAGACACTGAGAATTTACTATTAGGACTATACTTAAAGGTCAGCTTGAAGAATAGCAATATAAAACGAACAATTACTGACCCAAAGGTCAACAACCTCGCGTTATGGTTCTCAGAACAGTCATAACTCATATCAGTACAAACATAAATGACATCCGACACTCAATTCAACGCTTGTTCGGTCAAAATGCCCCTTTCATTCACAAAACATATGCTAGCAACCCGAGCGTGGCGTTATTCAAGTTAACCTTAGCACTTTAATAGCCTGAATCGGGAATCGAACCCGTAACGCCTCATTACATTCAGCTTCCTCACTAACCTACCACCAGACTAAATACAACTCTATAATTGAGACAGTAAGGTTTAAATAAGCTCGATGTCGCCAGTACATTTAATTGGTTTGCGTAGAACTTAAATATTGTAAGTTTTGCAAGTAAACAAACGAAACAGAACTGAAATACTGCATAATATGGTTAAATTTACAATAGAAGTATCCAGTGTTCTTCAGTTCTTAGTTCACCAGTAGTTTTATGAGATTTGGTAATTAGAGTCAAGATTGAAGCGAAACAGGTAGTTAATTTCTAATAGTTCGATCTCTAAGAGTTGGAACTGTTTATTAAGTAGGTTAATATCGGTTGCATTGACTCTTCGTCGTCAAATATCTCTGTTTTGATTTAAAAGGCTGTTTACAACCATTTGTCTTTAAGGTATACATAAACTATACGAACAGTAAAATTTTAGTCTTGACTACATATTGGCCATCTTCAAATGTGCTGCAGTTCCCATTCGAATGGCTCTGAAATCGTCATATCGAGTGAAGTAATTATACCAGACGAGGCAACGCTTGAAATATTTCAAAGTGATCGAAATAACCAAGCAAAGTTCTCAGGCTACCGATTTGGACCACAGTTTATTGTTTCCAAAATTTTATGACCACTAAATCATTATTTTCTGCGAAACGCAAAGGTTTTGCGATTCAAATACGAACGTACCTATAACTATCTTTTGATGAGGTGCGTTTATGTAAAAACATTTTCTAAGAACTAAGATTGGCTATAAAGTGCTCCATCACCGTTCTGTGTGAACCAGAATAGATAGATTTCTTTTTAGCCGCCGTGTATGTAAATAGACTACAAAAACAAAAACACAGCGCTAGTATTAATAATGCGAAATAAAAATAAAAAAGAACTTCCAAAATCGAACGGCGGGAACGAAACGTCTATAGACAATAATGGAAAGGAACAAAGAAGTAAAAAAGCGGGAAGAAACCTGTCGACGCCATGTTGTGTGGCACTCGGCCTTCACGCCTCGGCCGCCGAAGATTATCTTTGGAAAAAAGAACCGAACGGGAGGCACTTCGATTCGAGGACAAAAGGCTTAAACGCGCGCTCGTGCACAGGTTAAGCGCCTCTAGTGGCTACCGAATAAGGAACATATTTGCGAGAAGTATTGTCTAGTTGATTTCTTTTGGTCGGTGGTACCGGGTGAAAAGAAAGAGCATCGTCACCGTGCGCCTGCGCCGTCGCTGATGACCTGTCAATTCCGTCGTGTACGCTGTACGTCGACTGTTGGGAAAAAAGTGACATTAGAGTTGGCCATCTATTATTTTGACTTTAAGTGGGGAGATGGAGTTGAGATTGATCGTGTTTGGCTCGGCCCTTTTAATTACATCGCATTCAGCTTTGTGTTGGATCTATATTGCCCAGTAGATGCTACTTATTGTTCACACTCACAAAGATACAAACATGTTGCGTGTATCTTATACATATTTAACTTGGAAAATACGGTATATATACTATATATGAAATAAATACTTGCATATCTTATCTGATACCTATTCTTGCTGAATTTTCGAAGGTGACAAATGGCAAAAAAATGGTAAATCTTCTCTTTGAATTTTTGCAATTTTCCTGTTGTTACGAGGTTCTAATGCAACCTATGGCATGCTACAACGCGCGTGTAGGTATTATTTTCTGAGTTTCATCTCATTGCACAACGTATACGTATAAATAACTGGTGATAGAACTCGTGTAGTTCAACCGGGGCTGAACTACCACTACCTCAAATACTTCAAATGTCCATGCGCGGCAGAGATCACTTACCCTTTTAGGGTCCCGCATCACCCTTTGGGTACGGAGCCCTAAGAAAACGTTGTAAATATAACAATTCCTACCAACCTGCGCCATTTTTCCATCACAATCGTTCGATCCGCCACGCCGCGTCTCGTGTCGCGACGCGTGCTTCATTTCTTGCGGCTCATCTCATTGTGCGATTTCGTATGCTCACACGTCATTAGTCATTAGGCGATTCTTCACTGCCACGACACGATACGGCAGAGCACCGACAGCATCCAACGACACGACATCGGTAGCTAGATTCTTCACTGAACCGACAGGACGCGTCACGGCACGACAAATTAATGTTTTTAGTTGATTTTATCTTTTGAAGTATGTAGGAGGTGGATAATAGGTGACCTACAGGGTATAATAAATTATACTAAATAATAAAAATTGTATTTGTTAGCGAAAATATGTTATACCCAAATATAATTTAGCAAACTTTACAAAACGCCTACATTTAATACAATTAACGTACCTTTCTGATTCAATCGTTATTGAATTTCGTTAAATGTACCACGATTTGAATTAACCTAAATATTTTATATAATATCTATAATTAAGTGAAGATTATTGAATAAACTAGATTCATATTTTTTTTTCGCGGGGATTACATAATACGTACTACATGTACATGTAACCTTGCGATTGTACATAACACATACAGAAGCCGGGACGACACAAGTAGTGAGAGATGTTGCTGCCAACGACATGTCGTTGTCGTGTCGGGCCTGTGAGATACTGTGTAGTATAATTTCATACAAATTTGCATCCACTCATGTCGTTGTCGTTGCCGTGTCGTGTCGTGGCTATGAAGAAATACCCATTAGTATCAAACACGAAATTATGTGACAACTTGTTCGCCACTGTTTTATTTGTTTTGCGATTATGCTCATTTGCAACAGTTTTTGCCGTCGTTCGCATGAATTGCGTTTCTTGTTGTTTAACTAGATGGTTTACCTCCATTTTCTTTGTGTGTACCCACTAATCGTATCTTGTAAATATAACTACTTCAATATGATTATTATTGTACGTATAGATACCTAAAAGATACGTATAGATATCTAAAGAGCCGTAGAAAATGTAGGAATCAAAAATACGGCCAAAAATTACGACGTTTTTTTCGGATTAAAATTACGACGTTTTTATTATGAAATTGGAATATTTAATGTCGAACGCGACGAAAAGGTCGCTTCGTGGAACATCCCTATATACCGACCGGGTCAGGCGCATTGACAGATAATACACAAAATAGAGTATAAATAAAGGAAGCCACCGCACACGCGCGCAATCTGTGCAGGTCACGATCTGTGGTCACGTAGTCACGGCACCACCTACCGGTCGCTGTGATATTATCGGGGAAGATGGAAATGTATAAAAATTGCGACTCGCCTCGGGTATGATTGTACGGGTGCTATTAGATTATGGTCGACTTTTTTCATTTGCTTTGGACACTGAGTCTCTGGCTAGCCATTATTCTTGTTTATGGTTTTTTTTCATAGACGGATAACTTTTGTTTTGTCTCTGCTATCTACTTTTAATTTCTATTTTTAGAATATTAAAATATACCTATTTCAATTACTTTTCACTTCATTCTTACTAGGTTACATACTCGAGATTTACAAAACGTACAAAGAATTCCTTGTACGCGGTACACTATATTTAATCTAACGAAACTTTGAAAAGCAAAATGAAACGTTGAAAAAAATGTGCTGACCCTTGTATAACAAAATTTAAACTTTACATCAATTGATAGGATTTCAAGCATTTACTATAATTAAAATAGCACTAATATCTCTTAAAATTCCATTTAACATTACTTTTAATACCCTGTTACCAGTAACTATTAGTATTTCACTCTCAGTTCATTAAGGCTACATACATTGTTTTGAACTCGTCTACAAAAACGTTAGTAAACCATGGAGAACCATAATGAGTCCTAAAGCGTTAAAGCGAAGGCACTATGATTAATACTTGTAATGGATAGTCATTCCCCATTCTCATATCCAATATGAGCATGCATATTAGAGCTAGGGAACTGATTTTTAATGTGCGGTCAGCGTCTGCGTACTTTTCCTGCACGCTTGTTTAAAGCTATGGTTTATCATGTCATTCCGTTATAGGAATTATTTTAACTGGCGATACTATATATCATACGGGTTATATACGAAATTAAATTTTTAAATTTAATTTATTTGTACACCTAAAAATAAGTCAAACAAAAGATTTGAGATACTCATATCTGTCATTACTATCGATATAAATAATTATATTGTAACTAAATTTAATTAGTGAGTTGTAGTATTTTTACCCAGTACCTTCAATATCCAATGGCGGGCAATTCAATTTCCGAAGCGATCATAACCGCATCATAACTGATAACCGAAGAGTTGTTATTTATCGGACACACAAATCAAGCTTGTTACGAGGTCATAGAATTCGATGCGGCGTATAAAAAAATAATTTAACACCAATTTTTCACAGCCATTTGATGGATAGGCTACTAATTTGTCCGAACTGCGCGCCCCGACCTGCGTACGCGCATGCATTGTGTTAGATCAAACATGGCGTCGCTAATGGCGCCGGTCGACGCTGACATATTGCTTTTTCGAGCTCTAACTGTTATTTATTACGTTACTTTTGTTTGTTCGACTCGAAAATTAGGGAGCTATGTGACCGTTAGGTCATTCTTTTTGACCTGCGAACACCCATCTCTTTGTAGTGTTTCTTGAACAATTTTCATATGGCTATAAAATATGTATGTAACCAATTAACACTTTCAATATTAAATGCCTGTTTACTATCTAGGAAGCATTACTGCAGACATTTATACTCACTTTAAGTGTCATTTAAAGACAGCTACGACGTTGTGCAGTAGCCACCTATATTTTTGATGAGGCATAAAATGTTATAATGTAAAACTATTTAATTTAAGTGTGCAAAATATGATTAAAATTTGCATATAAGCATAAATTTTCTTTATGTTACTATTGAAGCCTAAGGTAGGTAGTTTTCATTATAACTTTACGTATATTTTAGTACTCATTTCCAAATTATGTAGCATTTCCTTAATTAATATTCTGTGGGCAAGTAAACAATAAAATATTTCCTTATAATTTTCATTTAAAAGTTAAAGCTATAAGCAGTTTTGTTTATGTTTAACTGTGAAGAACATTTCCTAAGTGTAGGTAGAGGTTTTGTAGTGAACGATAGACTTACGAAGGCGAAGCAGTTAAAGTGTTGTAAGATCTACTCTTGTCTGTGTAAAAGACGGACATAATGGTTATCGAGACACAAGTCGCAAATTCATCTATTTAATATATACCTACGAATATAAATAGTGAATACTGGAATCACTTATTATTAACTAGCTGACCCGGCAATTAGTTTTTTGTAAATTGTATTCAATGTACAGACACGAATTTTAGTGTTTTATTATATGTATAGATTAGCTATTATTAAATACCTAACTGACATGCAAACATATAGATAACCAAGATATGATACAATAATCTTCTATGTATCTACACGCTGTTTATAAAAAAATATGGTAAGCATTTAAGTAATTTTTATTACCTTATATTAATATGTAGGAGACAATTTAAAAAAGAAAAGCGGGGAAAAGTATTTTTGTATTTTGATGTGAGTTCAATCGGAAGAAGTTTGAAATTTAACTGAATCAATAAATAAGTGTTCCCCTAAACTTTGCATTATAATACTTATAATGTTTGTATTACATATATTTTCTTTATTTAAATGTGTATACCCATTGTAAATGTGTATACCCATTTTATGAAATTCATTAACATTTTATCTACAGTAGATAAATACATTATCAACTATTTAATTTGGTTATCGTTCCTTCTTTTCAAATATAATGAAAAATGTTCGCCATCCATAAATAAACGTTTTCGAAAATGCATTTTCATGATACCACAACCCAGACCTTATTGTGCTTAAATCGTGCTGTAGAGACTACAAAAGTCATTAGTCATCCCGAAGTGCGTGGCGAGGCGAGTCGCGAGGACCGAGGAGGCGCCGCGAATCAAAATGCTCCAAAACCTCTACTCATGCTGCCGTGGGACTCTTTAATTGTAGATGCCCTCCTATCGCTACCTGGTAGAGTCACGCTCCTACCGCCTTTTGACTTTTTGAAAGGACCTTTTCATTTTTAAGCTTTTTGATGTTCGATGATTTGATATAAAAGTTGTTGTTGATGTTTGAAGTATAATAGAATTACATAGTAGGTTATAAATTATAATTGTGTCGTTATTTTTATATTAAGAATTATTATGTACTGCTGAATAGATCTTTTGCACGTTAAAGGATTTTTATATTAATACCAGCCGGATTGTATGTTTGTCTGCCACTTATGTTGGATGTATAAAAGAGACTTAAGCCAGCATTCTCTAGTCAGAATGGAAAGAAATCATCCCTTAAGTTGATTTGGATACGTTGATCTTTATTAAGCGTACGAAGTAAGTGCTTCGTATAAATGACTATAACTCCATATTCCCGTAGGTATAGGAAACAAGATAAATATGTGTGATAATAGTGACGTTCTGGTCATACTTCGCAAATAGTTCACCTATCTTCAAGGTGTTCATCCAGGTTAAAAATTTTAAAGATATTTAATTTTTTTTAATTTTTTCCTTTTTTAGTTTTTGTCCGCGACATCGCTCTCGTAATACAATTCTGTCATCTTTTTCCAGTCTTTATTCTATACTTCGTATAGGTATAGCATTCTTTCTGGAAAACACGTAACTTATGTACTTCTATCTACACAGTGATACAGTATGTGTATAAAATTTAATGATGATCGGTCGAGCGTTTAAGACGAGTATTAATAATATTCGCTTGTATGTATTTCTTAACTGTTTGTTAAGTAACATATACAATGTACTTCTTAGGTTTCATATCATCTTACTAACTCGTAATATCAAGATATTGAAAGGAGCTACGGTAATTGTCAGGTACTTCAACTAAAGTTTCACAAGTACTTAGCTGTCTATTTGACTCGTATAAAGCCAGTTCAAAGTTCTAAAGTTACTTACAACTTCGGCCACTATAAGTGGATAACTTAGATACAATAACTTAGACACGTGTTTGTATGTCAGATGTTAATTACTACATTCGTATCTGCAATAGACAGTTATTGGCCTCAATCATATGCCGCGGATGTAAATGTATGTGATATGTAGATACTATGTGCTATGTGCATAATAATCATGTCGCATATGTTAACGAGATATTAATTCTAACATATATTATCAACATATTATTCGTTGAAATAAGGAAGGAGTTAAAACTATGATAATATTTGTTTTGTAAATAATGTAATGTAAGGTATTGCTGGACAAAAATTCTCTCTCAAGGGAAAGTAGACATATCTTCCTTTATACATATTGTACCCATAAAATGCATTATGGGTACAATCTATTCCAATGAGTACACTATTTATCGTCAAGTGGACTGTATTTAGGTATGCACGTTTTCGTCAAGCACATTCTTAGTCACTTCACTAAATGGTTTTACTACAAAATGCATCTGAAAATTTGTATTAATAGCCAATGTTGTATAATGATAAATTCACGATCGATTGCAGACGACCTTACATTCACATTTCGTGAAATCATCATTTACGGGATTTTATCATTATTTATAAGCGTTTGGAGATATAAAAGCTAATACGTACAGCATATATCGAAATACAAACAGCAATTAACTTCAGCAATTTCTGAAAATTTTACGTAACGGTATGAATGATTTAATGATACAATTTTCAAACAAAACAGGAAAACTGTACCTCTGTATATGTATATGTATCTACCTGTGTCGGTATCTATAACGGATCTGACGTTGAAATTGGCAATTTGTTTTCGACAGGAATAAAATAGGTTGCCTAATTATTTTTCGTACGTACTCCAATCGATCTATTCAGAACTTGGCGAAACTAATCAAGCGTACAAAACCTTTTACGTATAACGGCAGTACCTACTACGGGGTTCACAGAAATCGTAACTACCTACTACGACGCGAGCAAGTCGCATGCAAATTGAAAAATTCGTACCGGTTAAATCGAAGTTTAACAATAAAAAGTACCCTTGAAGACTACAAAGCCGAGATTTCCCACAGCCGTCAGTTAGGGCGGCGTGGAAATGACAATTTAAAAACATCTCTCGGCCTATAGCTAAATTTACATATGCGGATGTTTCGCACGCACGCTCCGGGCGCAACGTCGATAAAAGAGGGCGTGGCTTTGCTGTCGCACTCACCAATCACATTTCGTGTACGTGGGTGTGCGTGCGGCGCCCTTTCATGTGTGCCGCGTCACTGCGCTAGTGTGAGTGAGGCGCGCTCGTTTTATATGGGCGTACATAACTATACGTCGGCTACCGACTTCACAAAGAGTTCCCATATCTTTTATGTTCTTAGATCCTTATCTCGCGGTTTCTTATTTTACATTTAAGATGGTGGTCTCGAATTAACGGCCGGCCCCATAAACACGCTATAACAAACTTTAATATGCCTGTAATACAAAATAATCTGTGATTTTTATTGTTTTCGCAGCGCTAATAGGTTGTAGTAGATCGGAGATAGGGTCTATAGTTTCGGGGTGAAATTATTCATGAATCATGTTGATTGAATTGTTAATCGCCTGTAATTGTTGATTTACGTTTGTGATAACATTTTCCGTTTTATAAATTTCTCTAATTTTAGAATACAACATGGTATTAGGTAGTTTTTTAATAATGTTACTAGGTAAGTACATGAATCAGCCAGAAAATATACCCATTCATCTATCTGGAATAAATTCAATGTGAAAGGGAAGCTGTAACTCAGCTGATAACTGACGCTCCTGTAACTCCATATTTCTGTTGTGAACACGATGTAGTTATGGATGAGTCTCCGTAGACTAGGGAGAACGTACGTACCTACAAAGATTTGGTATGTTACTTTTATAGTACCAAAGTTATTTGTATATAATATACAAAGGGTATATTTTATTATACCTACAAAGGGTACATTCACATCCTAAATTTCACAGACAACTATTATTAAAGTTATTCCATCATATTACTTTACATGATTGTCAGATTCTATTGAAATTGATAATAGATAGAATCACTCCTGATTTTTTTATACCTACTTTCACCGAATGCAGTGTTAACTTCTGTTAACAATTTCGGCCTTAACTAATTTCAGAATGTCATAGCAAGAACGCATTCATTTGAAAATCGTCAACAATAAAAAGCCATTTTCGCGCCAAAATTCGATTAGGGACGGGACAAAGGAAGTCGTTTATTTGGGGCGGTTTAAAATTGATTTCAGCGCTGGGGCGGGCGCCTACTCTGGTTAAAGGGACATTTGCGATCAGTTTATGAAATTTCAATATTGGTGGTACATACATAGATCTATATATAATTTTGGTGTAAGTACATAGGTCGATATTTATTTTTACGTAATCCGACACTGGCCTAGAATAAAAACAGAATATTTCCGTAAATAGAGTAGAAAACTACGAAGAGAAAAAATCCTGGAAATAGGCCACAGCGCTTTTCTGTGATTTTTTTCTAATATTTTTCTTTTATTAGCACGTATGACAAGCCCATTTATCATCAGAAACTGTATGTTCACTCACCGTACGCTCACTTTATGTTCACGGAAGCAACCACAAAAATATCGCAATTAAATTCAAAAGAGATAGCATTGTGACAGACAGACAGCAAAGTCTTAGTAATAGTCTCGTTGGCACCCTATAGTTACATAAACCTCAAGCCATAGAAGTTTCAATTTACCTTCTCACTCGCAAGTAAAGTAAACTAACTTCAATTTTTACAAGAAGCCTAAGTGTTGACGCAACTTGTAAAACAAGGGGAGCTCGCACTCGATATCCGGACGGTTTGCTGCTAGTGTTTGTGGAGCCTCGGACTTTGATGTTGATAGGATGGAAGTTCTTTATGGGCTTGGGATATAGGACTACTGAATACTTTAATAAATCTAGAAATAAAGCGCGAAGCAGAAGTCGAAGGTTTATAATACTGTTTACCATCGAAATAACTATTGTCATAAAAACACCAAGAGCAAGTCGGACACGCACATTAAGCCGGACAGTATCAAAAACTATATATTCTTAAAAAATAATTTGGTTGAATATTTATTTTGTGTTAAAATTTTAAGTATATACCTATTACGGTTCATTAGATATAGCCCTGTGACAAACAGACAGACAGACAGCCATCTTAGTAATAGTCCCGTTAGCACTCTTTGATTACGAACGTAAACTATAGAAGTTTTAATTTACCTTCTCTCTCTTTGTAAAGTAAACAAAGTTCAATTTTTCCAAGAAGCCCAAGTGTTGACGCAACTTGTAAAACAAGGGGAGCTCGCACTCGATACCCGGACCGTTTGCTGCAAGTGTTTGTGGAGCCTCGGACTTTGAAGTTGATAGGATGGAAGTTCTTTATGGGCTTGGGATATAGAACTACTGAATACTTTGATAAATCTAGACATAAAGCGCCAAGCAGAAGTTGGAGGTTTATAATACTGTTTACATCGAAATAATTACATATTACCATAAAAACACCAAGAGCGAGTTGGATACGCACATTAAGCCGGATAATACTAAAAACTATCTCTAAAAATAGTTTAGTTGAAAATTTCTTTGAGGTATGTGAAAATTTTAAGTGTTTACCTAGTATGGTTCATAAAATTCAAATCCATAACCTTAAAACAAAAATAGTTTTTCAATTCACCTTCTCCCTCGCACGTAAAGTAAACTAACTTCATTTTTACAAGAAGCTCAA
The DNA here is from genome assembly GCA_018250455.1 of Polygonus leo. Taxonomy (NCBI): domain Eukaryota; kingdom Metazoa; phylum Arthropoda; class Insecta; order Lepidoptera; family Hesperiidae; genus Polygonus; species Polygonus leo. The sequence goes on from DWNR01001301.1 coordinate 12,400, forward strand.
TGTTGACGCAACTTGTAAAACAAGGGGAGCTCGCACTCGATACCCGGATGCTTTGCTGCAAGTGTTTGTGGAGTCTCGGACTTTGATGTTGATAGGGTGGAAGTGCTTGATAGGTTTGGGATATAGGACTTATTGGTTTAGCTACTGAATATTTAAGTACAGAGGGAAGAGAAGAGAGATAAAGTAAAGTATAAGTTTAAGTTGTGACGGTTTATAAATATTAATTGACTGTTTACCATCGAAATAACTATTACTATAAAAATGCGCCAAGAGTTGCGTATAAATGTGCTATAATTAATACTAGATAGGCATTATTTAAAAATAGTTTAATTGAATATTTAGTTGAGTATATTTAGCGCAGATATTTTTCTGTAAAAATTTCAAGTGTTTCCCCAATTTTATTAACCTTCTATAACTCTTGCTTTTCGGTGTCAAAATTTGTTCTTTGGAGTGTATAAAAATGTCAAAGACCTGTAAAGTCTACCAAGAATGTCCATGCCGTGGGCCACTAACCGAATCACCCTAAAATGTCAATCCTTTTTGGTGTAAAACATTTTTCTATTAAGGTAAATAAATATAGATAATTTTTGAATCTTACAAACAGAATTTCCCGTCTTACTCGACTTATTAGTATATACAAAGTAAAAATAACTTTATTCACGTGGTTTTATAAGATCTCCCCTCAAGTCACTCGTTCCCTACCATGACTTGCTATAGGAAGTGCAAGTCAGCATTGGGAAAAGTTATAAGATTAATAGAAGTCGAGTTCTACTGACGGCAACCTCACGGTAATATTAGCTAGTATTAGCTATAAGTAATTGTAGCGGAAATACTTATATTGTAGTTTACCAAATCTTGTGTAACATCCATTATTGTGTTATATACAACTACATGGTATATTGTTTACGTAAAAAAATTGTATTGCGGAATAGTTTTATCAAGTGTTCTGTAGTGTTTCTTGCTTTATATAATAAATTTATAATAAATATTCGATTCATTTCATAGCATTGTACTATTTATTGATTGTATAATCAAAAAGGTGGATAGATATTACAGGAAAATAAAGTATGAAAAAGCTTTTCCTCTTACTGTTACTGTTATTGATAGACACAGAGGTCATTCGTCGACATAATGGTGATAGGAAATAGGAAAATAATGGTAGCATAATAATTTGCTAATTATGTTACCAACAAATCATCCAAGTTTCACGCAGTTTATTGTGAAATAATGTCAGGTATATGTGTTTATGCAAATCATAGCTATAAAATAATACTATAATTGATAACTGATGCAAGGAAAAGAATCGAAAATAATTGAGACACTTATACCTAACTATACACACACACATCTTCACGCCAAATCTAACAGGGTAGGCAGAGAGTATTGAGTGCCAAATGGCACTAACTATAATAATACCTAACTATCATCTGTATAAAATAACTACAGAAAATCAGACGTGAACAGAACTCCAATAGGTATATCAACTCTTGCACTCCTAGCAACTACGTTCGATTAAATTCATATCACTATGCCCTTAGCTCTCTATATATTCTTAACAATCTCATGTCTTCAATTCATACCACTGCCATCTACACGCATAGAGACAATCTCATGTCTCTCCGTGACAGATGTCCGTAGCCCGCCCGCCCTCGCGTAGCCGCTAGCAATGTATGGTAACATATGTATAAGTTGTTATTGTATATTGTTTGTAACTATGCTTTCCTAGTATACATTCAACTGATGCGTGCTCGAAGGACTAACCTATTTATTTTCTTGTAACGCTTTTTGACACTGCTGTAGGTCCGTTAGGTATAGCAGTTTTGCCTCAGAGATATTAACAAGAAATTGTGGAAGAAATAGGTATTATTACTATATGTGTTACTTTGTATCAGTAGGTACTTCATAGTTCTAGTAGGTTTTTATGTCATGGTGACCATGGCTTATTAACTAACATGGCATTTTATGTACCGTATTAAAATAAATCTGCCCCGTTTAATAAAAAAAGGATCACCAAAAACGGTTCACAATAGACGAAGATATAGCATAAGATAGTTTCATCGTAATGGACTCATTTAGAAGGACGATAGATGTGCAATAATACATTAAAATTACGACAATAACTGTAAACACATCAGTTTTTAAAACCATGTCGGTTAAGTGCTAGAATAACTGTTAAACACAGTTCAAGTTCCCATCAACTACTTGGTACCCCATTGCAAACATTCTGTATGGGTTCGATGTTTGGTTATGGCAAACAATTGACATCCCCTATAATGTTTTCCTAACAATATTATCTATACTCATACAACCATTTAAATACTGTTGGTCTATATTATTTTACATAATTCTTAAGTCTTAGAATATAATAAAATTGCTTCTAGACCTTAATTGTATGCTGTTTTTAAGCGTTTTTCTTACTATTTTCGTGTTGTTTATGAATTTGGTACAAAAAATCGGGATACATATTGAGAGTTTATACTTTATACATACATCTTAACGTTTATATATTTTTTAAGATAAGTAAGATATTAAAGTTATATTAATTCAAATTTAAAATATATATATAGAAGTTTGTTTTACCATATACCACTTATTTTATAAATTAATTTATAAGATTTAATTATTAATTGATAAGATCGATTAACAGGATATTATGTTTTTGTTGCACGTATACTATTATCACTACCAACTGCTGTATAATCGTATCTTGTTTCATTTCTATTTTAAATATACCCATTTCTATTTTAAAGATACTTAGGTATTAAGTGACCTACATTAACGTTTGTAAATTGTTATTCTATTCTTAGAACAAAAATAATACAGAAAACGAATCTCTCAACGGCTCTAAAAATAAATTGTAATTTGTGTGGGCGATTATTCTTACTCCAGTTCGACCATAAGTAATTGTTTTTGCGGCTAATTCCCTCTCGTCCGGAAGAGGGTCTTGAAATTACATTTTTATTTAGTTAGGGGCGAAGGGGTCCACGATTGCTTTTTGATAAGTCAATTTTTATGCCATATGCAGTTCTCTTGCCATTGTATTTGCATAAACATTGTTATTTTTTTTATCGTATAAAAGTAGCAAACGAGCATGCAGTCCACCTGATGGTAAGTGGTCAGTG